>CM028137.1:463997500-464260000 GCA_016271365.2 Neoceratodus forsteri
GATAGTGAGGGAGGAGGAAATATAGGGGGAGTCTATATCTATCTGTCTATCTGTCTGTTTGTCTGTCTGTCTATCTGTCTGTCTGTCTGTCTTTCTATCTATTTATTTATCTATCTATCTATATTGTAGTGGTGCGGTAGTGCCACTGTAGTTAGGATTGAGTAGGCACATTAATTTAAAACCACAATATTTGCACTTTAATAACTTCAAAATCATTCAATGGATTTGCATGAAATTTTGCATGCATATTCTTGTGGGGTAGTTCTCTGATAAGATTTGCAGTTACTGAGATCTGGATAGTGAAAAAAGTGAATTTTTCATAGTTTTTTGCCCTTGGGTTGAATGGGTTTTCTTTGAATTTGGCTACCACCCAGCTGATTTGCAATTTTGATCTGAGATTACCAGGCTAGGCGGGAATGGGCCCAGAGATGTGTATTTTGCTCTGTTGGTGAATAAAATTAATTTGTTCCAAAATTATTCAATTTGAAATTTCTAAAAATGGGTTCTGAGCAAGCTCAGTAGGGACTTAAAATATCAGTATGAAATGAAAGAAGAATTATTTTCTCATATTGATGTAATCTTTTTTGTGCGTGGGGGGGGATTGTTTCATTTGCCACCATCTTTTTGTCTGATTGTTCTAAACATTTGATTTTCAAAAGCTACAGAAATGACACACTGTAGGCAGACCAATAGATTTATGTTGCTCATCTGGATTCCCTTAGGTCTATTGTACTGTTAACTGTTGGAGAAAGTACTCGGAAATGTTTTTTTTTTTTTATATATATTTTAAGAAAAAGTTTGTCACTCGCTTCTGTTTGATTCATTTGACATTCATACAAAACATTTTATATGAACAAAAACCTCTGTGTGATTTTGCTGGATTTTTGAAGAGCTGTAGCACTGAGAGGGTTAGGAATTTTGTCCTGATATTTTCAGGGTAGAAAGGGGCTGCTTAACAGATCTGTCTTTTGCTAGTTTGATGAAAAAATAATAATGCTTTTCTAAGTTATTACATTTAAAAATGTACTTTTCTGAGCATGCTCAGTTTCCAGTTGTTTTTCCCTGGTGTCTAGTGGCGCCCCCATCCACTGATTACTATCCCCATTTATATGTATTGTTTCCCTGGTGTCTAGTGGCGCCCCCATCCACTGATTACTATCCCCATTTATATGTATTGTTTCCCTGGTGGCTAGTGGCATCCCCCACCCTCTGATCACAATCCCCATTTATATGCATTGTTTTCCTGGTGTCCAGTGGTACCCCCACCCTCCAATCATCATCCATATTTATATGTGTTATTTCCCTTGTGTCTAGTGGCACCACCCCAGCCTATGATTGCATCCTGCCTGAAATAAAGAAAATGGTACCTTGACATCTTATTCTTAAACCTTTAAAAAATAAAAAGGTCACTCACCATTCTGCTTCCCCAACCTGACCTCCCAGGGAGCCCCCACCACCCCATAGTCCCACACACCCCCACACATCTCCACTCACCTGAGCTGATACCAGGCTAAAGATTCACTCTCTGACCAAAGATATGTCTTGCTGCTGGAAATGCCACCTGCTATATAAGAAAGTAAGGTAACTGCAGATCAATGTATTTCAAAGGGGTTTTCAACTTTTTTGCATAACTTTGCCATTTATGCAAATTTTGAGCTCAAATTTTCAATTTTCAGTGTGCTCTTTTTGGGACCCCACATCATGAACAATGTCAGTGGAATTTTGCAAATCCTGCCGGAAAGGTGAGTTCTTGTTTAATGGCAAAATCACCTTTCAGGTGGGATTTAAAATGTTTTACTGCTGTTGTCCATCAGATGGGGTCATAAGAAGTGTATGTTGAAATCTTGGGGTCAGAATATATAACAATGACAAAGTTATGCACATACATTTAAATTTCGCCACACTCTTTTGTAACTTTGACAATTTTAAATATTCT
This sequence comes from Neoceratodus forsteri, assembly GCA_016271365.2. Lineage (NCBI taxonomy): Eukaryota > Metazoa > Chordata > Ceratodontiformes > Ceratodontidae > Neoceratodus > Neoceratodus forsteri. The sequence goes on from CM028137.1 coordinate 463,999,437, forward strand.
GACTGGAAGATTTCAAGATATTCATCTTTTTACACCACAGCTGTCATTTTTGAAACCCTGGCCAAACTCTGTTTTTGCGCCTATGGCACACAGTGGTGTTGCATTGGTGTGGAATCATGTTTTGGCAGAATTTCAAAATTTTAATTACCAGATTCATGAGGTGGTGTAGTAAGAAAGCTATGCTGAGAAATTCATTCCTGTTGTCCTACAAATGCAAGTGCAGGGCCCTCTGGGACCTGCACTCACACAGACAAGTGAGGATACAATGTGACAGATACAATAGATGAGAACATGCATGTTACTGTGGAAGTGAATGGCCCAGATGGCCCTTAATTTGCATTTGCAGCAAAACACCAACCAAATTTTCAGCATAGCCTTCTTATTACCCCATCTCATGAACCCGGAATGGAAAAGCTTCATATCCTTGATGAAATATTATTCCATGCCAGCAGAATGTCATTTTGCACCACAAGTGCAAAAACACAGTTTTGTCAGGATTTGAAAAATAACAACTGTCACATTCATGATATTTTGTAAAGAAAAATGACTATGTTGAAAATTTGGGGTCAAAATATTTTAAATTAATAAACTTATGAGTGAGCATAGGAAAATATCAATGGATGTGCATAACTGTGCAATTTTTATATATTTTGACCCCAAATTTTTGACATACATTTCTTATAATCGCACCTCATGAACAAGAATGGTGAACATTTTCAAATCCCGACTGAAAGGTGATTTCACCAGTGTCTGTGAAATCTCCTTTTGGGCTGGACTTGCATATTTCCACTGTCGTTGTTCATGAGGTAGGGTCCCCAAAAGACCATGTTGAAAATGTGGGCTCAAAATATACAAAAATGGCAGAGTCATGTAACAAAGTTTAAAACCTAATTGAAATACATTGACTCACACTTATCTTACTTTCTCATATAGCAGTCAATGTTTCCAGAAGTAAAAAGTGTCTTCAATCAGAGAGTGGATCTTCACCCTGGTACCTGTTCTGGTGAGTGAGGTTGTGTGGTGGGTGTGGGGTGGTAGGTGCTCTGTGGGAGATCAGGGTGGGAGGCACAGATAAGTGAAGGATCATTTTCTGTTTTACAAGTTTAAAAAAAAAGACATTGAGGGACTGTTTTCTTTATTATAGGCAGGACAGTGACCGGAGGGTGTGAGGGTGCCACTAGGTGCCTGGAAAAAAAATGTACATGGGGATGGTGACTGGAGGGTGGGGTGTGCCACTAGATACCAGCGGGAAAAAAATAGTAATTACAGGGATGGTGATCAGATAGTGAGGGGCGTCATGAGATACCAGGGAAATAATACACAATATGGGGGTGGTGATCAGTGAGTGGGGGGGTCACTAGATACCAGAGAAAACATAAATACTTATGGGGACGTCAATTGGAGGTTGGGGGGTGCCACTAGACACCAGGGAAATAATAAACAGTATGGGCATGGTGATCGTGGGAGGTGGGAACTACTAGAGACCTGGGACAAAATTAATAATTATGTGTATGGTGAGCAGAGGGTGGGGAGTACCACTAGACACCAGGGAAATAATAAACACTATGGGACAGTGATCAGAGGCGGGGGCACCACTAGACACCAGGGAAATAGGATTTTTCTCCTCACAAAAAAGGACTGGCCCCAATTGAAAAAGGGTTCCTTTTTCATTTCATACAGCTATTTTGAAGTGCTTACTGAGCATGCTCAGAACCACACATTTCATAATGTAATACATTTGGAGTGGATTAATATTGTTTTTCACCAAACCAGCAAAACACACTGTGGTAGGGCTAGTCATCCTACCTGGGTATTGGAGGTACCCTAACTGTTCTGTGTCCTTTCAACTGTGCAGCTTCTGTTCTGTTTGTCTATATTTCTTGCTGCAGGAGGGCTTCTTTGTCTCTTCTGTCCTATTCTGTCTCCCCCACTTTTTTCCTTCTCTTCTTTATTCTGTCTTGCAAGTCCCTCCAATAATGCATTGTAAATGGCTCTGAATAACAGTAATAAAAATATGTAGAGGTTGGCAAGCATAGTTTTATTTATTATTTATTTAGTTTTTGTTTACTGGGTAAGTGTACTAGACGCAGGAGTGACTATTTTCAGGCACTACCCGGGAAGTTACAAACATCACAGGAATATAGCCCAAATACAATACAATGCAAGAAATACAACATTTAGGGACACAGTAACCAATGGATAATGGTTTGTAACAATTGAGGTAATAAGAATAGCATTCCAATATTCTGCATGTCAACATAAAGTAAGTGCATTTAGAAGAGAAATATTTAGGGATACAAAAGTGGAGAGCAGTCTGAGCACTTGGAATGGAGGAAGCATTCTGACCTTCTACATACCATAATAAATAAAAATGAAATGAAAGTGAGAGCACATGTTATAGTGGAATAGCAATATGAGCATACACTCTATATTATATGAACAGGCTAAAATGAAAGGTTACGTACCAGAGAGGGAGCAGCAGGTGGTGAGGATAGAAACAGTGGGAAATTGCAGTGAGGGAGGGAAAGAGTGAGTGAGAGAGAGAGAGAGAGAGAGAGAGAGAGAGAATGAGAGAAAGAGCATGGTGGAGATGTGAAAGAGGTAGGGTAGGAGTGGGGTGAGAAGACACACAAAGGTCAGAAGCAATATGTACCGGAGGGGCCAATGAGACAGTAGAGGCATAAGGAGTCAATGATCTATGGTGGGTTAAAACATTTTCACTGTGAATTTCTATCAAGCAGAAAGTGATGCCTCTTCTTAAAAATGGCATGGCTAGGTGCTAGGCATACTTCAAGGGGCAACAAGTTCCAGTAACTGGGACCACATAGTGAAAACCTGTTGTAAGGCCCTCATCCCTGCCTTTTTGCAAAACAACAGGTGGTATGCTGTTGAAGCTGACAGCAGTACCTGGTGGGGACTGGGTTCAGGGAGGACTAGGTTACTCGGCACAGGGGGCATAGGTTTGGCTACTCTGTACAGGGGCACCCAAGTAAATCCGAACACAGGAAGCAATAACTGTAATGTTCAAAACCAGGAATGCTATTCTAAAGTGTGGCTTTTATTCACGTCCAAACTGAACAAACAAAGCATAGACAGACCTCCATGGGGCTACATTCCTGGGTAATGCAGATTAGAGATACAGAACACTTCTTCACTTTCAGCCATCAGGCTCTGAACCCACTAGACACACAGCCCCGACTTGCACACTGATTTGGGTACACAGTCCGACTTGTACACTACTTGGGTTTTTCCCCTGGCCCGGCTCCCCTGCCAGCCACTTGATCATGGTCCATATGGCAGTGAACCAATTTTCTGTTGGTGGCTCCCCAAACCACCTTAGAGCCTTCGACTCCTTAAGGGAAATTTCCTTCCATCCCACATCTGGGTACTTCCCTCATCACTGGCCAAGTACATGAGGCAAGTAGAAATCCACAGAGCAAATCCGTAGAGGTGGACCTGGTTACTAAAGATGGGGGGTCTCCCACCTCCAGCTCCCACAATCCATACCCGGCCAGTTCTCTGGACACTAAATCACTCTTTTGAAAGCTTGGCAATGTAGATTACAGGGTAGATGTATATCACATCTCCTCTACATGTCTTGACTTTCCCCTTGTGCTGGACTTGAACATACTTTTACTTTGGCTAAGCCTATTACTCTAGGCCTCCCACTACTTCAGTAGTCCAATCCCCACTTTAACACAGTTCAGGTGAACATGGGCCCTTTGGAAATAGCAGAACACACCCTTTGGTTGCAGGTGCCCCACAGGTGAATCTTGAACTCTTCTTGTACCCCACACACTTGGGAAAAACAAGGCAGCTTCTTCTCTAGCAGTAGCCAGGGGGTTGCCCTTGGAATAGCAGGCAAACCTTCCACCTCCATCCCCTGAGGGATGGGACACAGAGACTCGTATCAGCAGTCTCCACCACTTAAAGAATAGCTTACTGTGTCCCTCTTTAGGTGGAAACACACACCTTTCCTTAAAAGTAGCTCTATTTCAGAGCTGAGGCTCCAAGAGCCTGTGCACAGAACTGCTGTGCTCCTCACACAACAATCTTCAACTCCAACAGACTGTTCAAAACTCCCAACATTCTAATCTAACTCCCTTCTGCAGATTCCAATGTGGCTCATGCAGCTGCGATAGTTCTATGGTGATGTCATCCCTCAGTCTCAGCTGAGACTGAGAACAGAGTGAGAAAGTGTGAAATCCATTTAACTGGAGTTTCTCAAGCTGCCTTCCCTGCCTACCACTAGGTCTTACTGGGATTCTAGTAACCCCGGGTAACAGGGGGGGTTACACTGTTTTCCCTTTTGAAATGTTACATCTGGGAATGTAGAGCAAGAAGAGGTCAGCAGAGCAGAGTCCATAGAAGGTGGACTGCAGGGAAAGTACAGAGGTGCGAGAGCTTGGCATACCAAATCTCAGGATATTGTCTAGAAGGCCCTAAGAGCAAGGAGTCTGTGGACAGTTGGAGAGGACCAACTTAGGTCTGCATACAGTAGGCAGTGGTGTTTTAACCTCGGGGATGTGGAGGCATAATGACGTATATTATTGTAAGTTGTGTTCTATTTATGTGGGGAGGCTTTAGATGCATTACCTTAGATTTACAGCTCCATAAGCAAGGAATGGAAGAAGGATGCCTCTGACAATTACCAACCTAGCTGAAGGGGTGAGAACGTGGCTAGTTCTATAGGCCAACCCTAGTTTAGTATTGACTGCTTTACACGTGACAGTAATATGATTCTCATACTTAAGGGATTCATCAAGTAGAACTCCCTGGGTATTTAAGGGAATCAACCACTTTCAGTAGGGCATCAGTCATCCTTAGTATTTCTAAGAGATCACAGCTATTTTTTTAATTTACCAGGTGATCCAAAAAGCATAGCCTGAGTTTTGCTAACATTGAGGACCAGCTTATGACTATTGATCCAGGATTGTATATTCAGGACATTCCTAGACAGATTGTGGTTGACAGTAAGCATGTTGTCAGAGCTGGTATAGAGAATGAGGTCATCGGCATATAGCAGCAATGAGCAGGAGGAGACATTTCTTGTTATATTGTTAATGAAGATTGAGAAAAGGAGAGGTCCTAGGATGGATCCTTGTGGTACACCAACATCAATATCCATTATGCCAGAGGTTGCATAGTTGCACTTTTTGACTTGGGTACTGTTGGATAAATAACCATTAAACCAGTCCACAGACTCTGCTGAGAAACCCAGGGATAGGAGGTTGGCTAGCAGGAGGGGGTGATCAATGAGATCAAAAGCCCTTGTAAGATATTTAAAGACAGCACCTGTTAGGAAACCATTAGGACATAGGATAAATGCCAGAAGCTAGCTGTAACAGTGTAATCTGCCATGTAAAAACAGATATCTGTTGCTGAATATGTGCACATTTGAGATATGAGCCATTCTTTTAATACTGTAATGCAGTACTCATGATATAGTTTCAGTTCTTTTAATACTGTGATGCAGAAAATATAGTGTACATGTTTGATAGCCAGACATTCATTGAAATGTTATGTGCTACACCATTGCTTGCTGCTCAAAAAAGCCAGTCACCATAGCAAGTGAAAAGGTACCCCAATGTCAGAAGCGCTGGAAGGAAATATAAAAAGCCATTTCCCCTCCAGGCTAAAGCATGAATAAAAACAAGGGCCCAGATATTCAAACTGTGCCAGTTTGTGGCGCAAGCCAGTGAGCCGCTCAAAATAGTTGCGCAGGGGTGTGGCCAGGGTGATATTCAACGGAGTTGCTCTATGGCACAACTGCTTTGAATATCTATCATTACCCCTACTGTGCATGGTGCAGGAGGAACCGCGCCAGCAAGTGGGCCAGAGTGAGCATTGAGATGTGGTGGCTAAGTTCCATTGCGCCATGCACAGCACCTGTGATATTCAAAGGGTGACATGCAAATGGGGCCATAATTTATGCAAGGTACACAGGGGGCCATTTGCATCTGATTACGGCCCCATTAGCATGCAGGTGTGCCAATCCCCGATGACTTGCACCTGGTGCCCTGCCTGGCAACAGCCGTCCGGGACCGACGCCCCCTGCAGCCCGATTGTGGGACGTCCCATAAGGGCCAATGAATGTCTCCAATCCCTGGTGGTCCAGTGGACCGAATTAGCCCAATCGTGGGTACATAACTGTACTTCCTAGTAGCCCGATCACGGCATAACTGTACTTCAGTCTGATCAGCGGGCATAATCTGTAACTTCCTCCATTAGCCCAATCATGGGCATCAGTATCCCTCAAAGTCCAATATCCCTGGTGGTCCAGTGGACTGAACAGAGTTTGATCACGGCGGCATTCCTCACCCCAAGTCCGAAATCCCTGGTGATCTAGTGGACCCCCCACCCGCCCGCAGCCCACCTCCGCTCCCCTGTCAGCTGGCGGGTGGCTCTCACCGCCTGCCACCCGCTGCCCGCTGGCTGACAGCTCGGTATGGCTGCATTCCCATTGGTTCAGAGCATGAGCCATGGTGTGCAGCCCATACTGCATTGTAGTCCAGATATGTGAATGAATTCATTCACATATCTGGGCTGACTAGTACAGTATGGTGCAGGCGCCCATTGGCTCATGCCTCGAACCAATGGGCGGCAGCCACACCGCCAGCTGTCAGTCGGCAGGCGGCGGGTGGCAGGTGGTGGAGTGCCCTGCCCACCGACTGATGGGGGAGCGGGGTGGTGGGGCTCATGGGCGGGGGTGGGGTCCACTAGATCACCAGGGATTTCAGACTTGGGGGTGAGGAATGCCACCATGATTGGGCTCCGCTCGTCAACTGGACCACCAGGGATATTGGACTTTGGGATATTGATGCCTGCAACCGGGCTACTCGAGGGGGAGAATACTGTTATGCCCGGATCAGGCTACTCGGGGAGAATACTGTTATGCCCGCCATCGGCTACTTGTGGTCCACTGGACCACCAGGGATATTGGACTTGGGGGGGATACTGATGCCAGTGATCGGGGCATGGGGGGGCGCCGCCAGGTGCAGCGGGAACAAGTCAAGGGCCACCCACAGGTGGCAGCTGCTGTGTTCCACCCTGCAATGCGGCAGCTCACCTGTGGGTGGCCCTTGACTTGTTCCTTTTTTTTCGGCGTAACTTTGTGCAGGCGTAGGTAGGGGTTGCACCTGCATAACTCTGGACGGCCCAGGCTGAATATCGGGCTGTGCAGTTTATGCATGGGCACGCCCCCCCACCTGTGCCCGCATACATTACTGATGCACCCCGGCGCATCGGGATTTGTGCAGTGCACTTTTCCCTTTTAAATATCACACTGGGGCACATCAGTGAGTTGTGCATGGTGCAACACCATTGCGCCATTCGCAACCCTTTTGAATATCTGGGCCATGGTGTTTTTTGTTCTCTTTTCATGGAGAAAGTATATAGCTTATTTTCATTTTATTTACTTTCCATAGGGATGTGCTGAGCAGAATGAGCTTGTGGCTCCAGGTGTTGAAATGTGCTCCTGAGAGTGGAGTGCCTTGGAAATTAGATATGCTCTATGGCAGGCAGCAGCTTCATTTTGGAGCTTTTGAATCAAAATGGAAAACTGTCTGGTCATTCTCCTGTTGGAATTAAACCAAAACCTGAGCTGGCAGCTGGACCAAGGGGTTGTGGCATGCTTGTGGGAGTGTTTTGGGGAGTGGTGGAGATGAATGAGAGAGCCACAGAAGAACAGCTGTGTAAGTGATATGCAGTCTCTCTCTCTCTCTCTCTTTCCATCCCAGTGTTCACATGCCATAGTGCATACAGTATACAGGATGTGCTGAGATAGGAGAGGTGGGTTCCCCTATATCTACCTTGTCAAATTTATTTTAATTAAGTAAAAACAAAGGCTCAGCCAAAAAACAAATCGGTGGTGAAGAGAGTGGAGATACAGGCTGTCTTTGGGAGTTGAGATGACATTCTGTATCGCAGCTGACAATGAAATGGATCAGTTCCTCTATTCACTTCCTGTTTGGACTTGAAAGCACAAAAATAAACTGATAAACCAGTATAATGTTTGGGGTACTCACAGAAATGTTTGGGTGAGAAAAGAGAAAATTTCAGACCAAAATTCCAAACTGTCTGGGTGTTAGGCGAGTTTAAAAAAAAAAAAAATTTGTTTATGCAAAAATGTTCATATGAATGTCCAAATGAAAAAAAAGCAGAAGCGAATCATGAAAAGGGACTTAAAATGTAACAAAACACACATTTGGGGGTAATTTTTCCAACAATTAAGTGCGGAATCCACCTAATGGACTACCCATAAGCCAGACAGATACATTCTATTTCCCCAGTATGTCATTTTTGTTGCTCTTCAAATTATATTTTTAGAAAATCAGAAACAAAATGGTGGCAATCAAAAAATAATTTTTTCATCTTGAAAAAAGATTCATCCTATACAAAAAAGGATTCCTTTTTCTTTTCATATAGCTATCTTGAAGTGCTTACTGAAAGTAGCCCATCAAGATAGCTAGTACAGAATGGCGAGGATTCAAAACTGCATACAAATGGTGGTGGATATTTGGACAGATGATCCGGTGTGAAGTGCTCCTAGTAGAGGACCCAGTAGGGGAGTGCTCCTAACAGAGGAACTGCTGGATAATTTGCAGCCCCCTAGACAGACAGACAGATTGTCACGGAGGGACTGACTGGAAAACTGGAAGACCTGTGGCTCCTGGGGAATGGATGGTAGCAGTGAACTGTGAACCTGCATTCCACCTGCATTTGCACCTGCATATTGAGCCTGGTTGGATGGAGTATTGTGGAAGGTCCAGTTGGAAATGGGAGGTGCTGAGGCTCCTAAAGAATGGACAACATTGTGAGTGTTTGCACCATTTGACGGTGCTGGCAGGCTGAAATCTTACCACAGCTGTGGTGTAATTTGCAGAGGAGTGGCAAGGAGGTAAAGTGTATAATTTACTGATGCAGCCTTGCTTCGATCAGTGGATTGTCTGCCTTAGTTGGTTGTGGTGTGAGGAAGATTACATCTCCATGACAACTGTGGACCACCAATCAGCTATACTGCTGAACCTTGTGTGAAACTGAAACCACTAGTGGAGCACTGGAAAATGAGGAATCTTGGTTGGTCAATTTGTTTGCACCCAAACAGAAAAATCTGAATTTGGGACTTTCCTAAATATCCCACCAGGTACTGTGACTTGTGTTCTAGTTTTAATGGAGCCCCAAGTGCAGTGAGAGTGCCTGAGGGGGAGAAAAATCTTTTAAATTACAAGTTCTCTACTAAGGCTGTGAGATGGCTTTTTTAAAATACAATTTATTTGGAAATGTTTGTTTTCTGGATTGTCTGAAGGGAGCAAGCAAGAGTACCTCAGACTCTCCAGAACATTTATTTTTGGAAAGTAAGAGCCCCGTGAGACTTTGCAAATTCTTCTGATTTGTGCTTGGACTTATTGGTGCACTGTGGACTCTGCCAATATATTTTTTTAGCAGATTGCCTAGCTTATCTAAAAAGTTTTGTGGATTGGGTGTGGGGTGGGTGCGGAGTTTTGCTGGTTTCTATCTATGTGTGGTGGTGTGAATGATTAATGTGGTTGTGAGGTAGTTGTGTATATGATTGAAGGAGTTAAATTGTATAATGTGAATTGTTGGGTGGGTTGGTTGGGGTGGTTGTATATATAGAATTTGGGTTTTAGCTTGGACAGTCAGGATGTGCGGGTAGTATCAGACCTTAAGGTGCTGTCATTTTGTGGCCTGTCTGCATGACCACTGACCTTTTGAGCTCCCTACTTCACCTGCACAAATGTATGCAAGGTGCAGGACTTCGGGAATTGTGCATGATCAGAGGTCTGGGCAGAGAAGGCTGGGAGTGACTGCTGGGGAGTCAGCAATTTGGGTGGTGAGGCCCAGGGGGTGCTCTGGGGGGAAATGGGTACTGGAATGGGGTCCTTCCTGTCTGGTCCCTATACCCAAGGGCTCCACTTTGGATAGTGGTCAGGTAGTTGCTGGTCCAGCATCTCCCACTCACCTGACCCAGGCTGTGTTGTGCAATGCCAGGATGATGAGGAATAGGACCACTATAATGGCGGCCATGGTTTCCTCGGTAGACATAGCTTGCATCACAGAGACCTGGCTGCATGATAATTCTGCTCCCATTTTGGAGGCAGCAGTTCTATCTGGGTACTCTGTGGTACACACCAGGAGGAAGGATTGCAGAGGTGGGGGAGTGGGCATTTGTTTTAAAGCTGGCTTGGGCCTGAGGGTGCTACTCGTGGGTTCTACCAGGTCATTTGAGAGTGTTGCTGTACAGGAGGGACCTTTTGCAGGCTACAGGATCCTTGTAATATACTGGCCACCGGTTGGGGAGAGGGAATTCCTGCAGGAGGTCATGGAATTCATTACTGGCCTGGTGTTGGAATCCCAAAGATGGAGAATGCTGTGTGATTTCAATACCTGAGTCAATGACAGACTCTCATCATTTGGTTGTGACCGTTTCATAGCATGGAAGATCTGGGCCTGTTGCAGGTTGTTATCTCACTAACCCACTTGCATGGGCATACACCTGGTGTTCACATTGGGTCTTGGGGCTGATGACCTCATGATTGATCCAGTCATTTGGTTGGAACATAGCACTGTGAGGATTTCATGTGGGTAGCCCCAAGGGTACATCCTCTGTGGAAATTTGTGGAAATCTGCCCTTTGTGGGGATTGTCCACAATAGGACTACAGGTAGTGTTGGACCTATTGAGTATGGAGGTTGAGTGCAAGAGGGATGCGGAGGAGGCAGTGGCAGCCTATAAAAAGGCTGTTACTGTGGTCTTAGACTCCATTGCTCTGTCTGTGTCTGGCCATTATCTAGTCAATGGAGGCCCCTCTCATTTGATGGAGAACTCAGGGAATTAAAGATAAAGGGCCGGAGGCTGGCGCGGTGCTGGAAGAGGTCAGGACAGACTAAGGACAAATTGGCTTTGAGGTCACATTGTGGTGACTATCAAAGGGCAAGCTCCCAGAGAAAGGAGTATTTTCTGTCAAGGAGATTGCTGCTGCGAGGAACAGACAGGCTCAGTTCTTCCGTATGGTTGTTCCAACCAGCCTGTCTCCGTACTGGGGCACTAGTTCAAGCATGAGGTGCCATAAGTTTGCTCTGTTCTTTGCTGACAAAGTGTCCTCTATCAGGACTGAGATATCATCCAGTGCTTCTCAAAGAGCTTGCGGGATCGGACCGGTGATGTGCCGGGGCACCCCTCTTGTATGCAGTGAGTCAGATCCAGTTGGAGTGGTTGAGGTAGTTGAGATAATCTCAAGGCTATGATCAACCCATTGTGATCTAGACCCAGGTCCAACCTGACTTTTGGTCAGTTGTGTGGACCTGATTGGAGCTGTGGTTGTTCAGATTGTCTGGTGTTCCTTGGGAAGTGGAGTCTTTCCAGTGGCCTTGAAAGAGGCCTTGGTGAGACCCTTTTTGAAGAAATCCTCATTGGATCTGGAGTGTCTCATCAACTACAGACCAATCTCAAACCTCCCATTCTTAGGGAAGGGTTTAGAAAAAGTGTGGCCATTCTGCTTGAGGCCCATCTCACTTCCTCTGCCACTTTTGAGCACTACCAGTCTGGATTTAGACTGGGGCATAGCATGGAGATCACCCTGGTGAAGGTGCTGAATGATCTCCTACTAATGAGAGATAATAATATAGTGGCCCTGATCCCCGATGTGCCCCATATTTTTTTTTAACTTAATAAACTTTATTAAAAGTTTTAAAAGCACAGGGTATTAATAAGCAAAAACATATATATTGCAATACAGTTTGTTCAGTTGTACAGGGCGAGGCAGGAGGCACAGAACTATCAGAGCAGGTAAAATAAAGAAACTAAGAAATAAATTACATTAAATTGCCATATACCCAACACATACAACAGATGACAAAGCAAAGCATACTGGCTATATAAGTAACTTTGTGGACAGAAAGCAGTACAAGAGTTATTAGGCAAATACCAGTAGGGGAAATGTTCTAACATATATCTATTCAAAACGATACATAAAATAGCAGTGCGCAAAGACAAAAGGACCTTCATAAATCCATGAACAATGTCACCAACCTAAGACAATTGAAGCAAGATATCTAGTTTTTCCCATCTGTTTTTGTAAGCCAGAGGGTTGTGCCTCAAGTTAGCCACTGACCTTTCAATTCTCAAAAAAATTAACATTTTAGCATGCCATTCCCTGAAACTAGGACTTGTGGTATCTTCCCAATGTTTCAATATTACTAGTTTAGTGACCGCTGAAATGAGCACCAGATGATATCTTTGAAGACCAAGAAGTTGTCTGATACTGATCCTTAGAAGACATACAGTAGTTCACGGGTAAATTTGTCTTGTAGGCCTAATAAATGGTCTAAAAAAGATTTGATACATTGCCAAAAACCCCATATGTGTGGGCAGTCCCATAAGAGGTGTTTCAAAGTTCCTTCTTGAGTAGCACATTTCCCACACATCGGGGTTGCCCTTTTACCAAATGTGTGCAAATGTTGCAGTGTAGAATACACGTTATGTAAGATTTTATAGTGTATTAATCTTAGCTTATAATTTTTTTTTATATTTGTGGACAAATTCCCAAAGATCTGTAGAATTAAGATCAGGAATCAAATGAGGAAAGTCTTGTTCCCAATAACCACACCTTACCTTCTTTTGCATCCCTACAAAATCTGTAATGGCTTTATATAGAACAGAGAGCTCATGTGGCTAAGTCCCTGACTCTGCCAGTTAATGATATGTGGGGTTTTCAGAAAGGCACCAAGGATGGGAGCCAATAAAGTCTTGAATGGAGTGATAAAGTTGGAGAAAAGCAAAAGCCATCAATCAAGGTATAGTATACTGTATGTGGCACAGAGTTCATCATAAATAAATGATTATACCATCATGTAACAAATCAGAAATGGTTTGAATGTTAACTTGTGGAATGAAAGTTAGTGATATAGGTTTTTCAGAAAATTGAAGATTAGGGTGTAGTGTAAGAGGCTGCTGGGGGTCTTTCTGAGGGTCATGGTCCAAAAGATAACAAAACTGTGTATTAATATGCAAGGACCATCCTATCGGTGTATTACATAATTGTAGGGGCAATTTTGACCAGAAAATATATGCTAAAGCCTGAGGTGAAATGCCATGGTGAGAACATTGATATATCTCAATCTCTTTCCAAGGCACCTTGGGTTGGTCTTTGTTTTCACCCAACTCTGGAAGAACCCAAGCCAGAAATTTACTGGCCTGGCAGGCCAAGTGGTACCAATAAAAATTAGGAAGTCAAAGGCCACCATAGCATTTCGCCAAAGACAGCTTAAGATATGCTATACAAGGCTTTTTTCTGTCCAAAGGAATTCAGCTATGGTTCGATGTAAATGCGTAGACCAGATCTGGGGTAACTGGGTGCCAAGCATGCTAAGTGGATAAAGAATCTGTGGCAGAAAGTTCATATGAATGGTTGATATGTGACCCCATAAAGATAGGGGAAGGGGATGCCAGCACTGAAGATCTGCCTTGATAGTACATATTAGCAGCTGTAGATTATGGGCTACAATTTCTGTACTCCCTGGACTAAATGAATACTGAAATACTTCAAACCTCTGTGCAACCAACAATGTTGCAGTTCAGGTGGGATGTCTCCTTTGTATGTGGCTGTATTAAGTGGCAAAATAACTATTTTAGCTAAATTTAACTTGTAACCAGACAAACGACCAAACTCAGTAAGGAGCAATAGAACAATGGGCAGGGAGGTTGAGGAATTTATGAGGTGCAGCAGAACATCTTCGGCATAGGTAGACAACTTAAAGGTGTGAGGGCCAATAGAAATCCCAGTGATTAGGGGATGATGGAAGAAGTGTCTAGTGAGGGGTTCTAAATAAAGATTAAATAAAAAAGGAGATGGGGGCAACCCTGTCTTATTCTGTGCCATATTTTGAAAGGGTCTGACATTACTCCATTACAATAAATATGAGCTGCAGGGGTAGGATAAAGCAGGCACACCCATTTAACAAAACTTTCTGGGAACCCACAGTTTGAAATAAAAAAGGTTACAACACCCTGTCAAAAGCTTTTTCAGCATCCAGGGAGACCAGCATTTCTGGTGTGCCATGCTCCCTGGAGGCCAAAAATAAATGAAATATTTTCCTCAGGTGGTTGGATAGCAGGTGACCCTGCATAAATCCAGTTTGTTCCCTGCCAATTAGTGACAGTCAGACCCAAGCCAGACTATTCATGAGTAAATGGGACAAGATCTTAACATCTGCATTTAATAAAGAAATTGGACACTAATTGCTTACTTCCAATGTATCTTTGTCTGGCTTGGGAATTAAAGTAATAAAAGTTATGAAAAAATCATCAGGGAAAGCATTGTGTTGGTAACAATAATTATAAAAACAACACAATGAGGAACCAATTTGTCCTTAAGAGCAGAGTAGAAATTAGGCTAGAAGCCATCTAATGTAAAAGAAGAAATATCTTTGTCTACCTCCAGTCTCATGCTAGAACCTGTCAAAGTCATCAACAACTCTGATGGCAGATGAGGGAGGTTAGCGGCATTTAATAATCTTTTATGTGTTTCTGTCAGTGTGATGTAGCATCCCCTGCTCCATATAAGCAAGACTAAAACTGTTTAAATTCCTTCGCTATATGTTGTAGAGTAGTGGACACTGCATTTCCCATACATGAAGGGACACTTTTGATCAATCTGGCCATTTCCATTTGGTTAAATCGCATAGCCATCAACTTATTACTCTTTTCACCATAGGTTTCAAAAATTAGCTGTGAACAGAACAAGGCATGTTCCACTTGCTCCCTATTTAACTCCATGTAAGCAGCCCAAGTTTGATTTAAGCAAGTCCAATCTTCATCTGGGGAATGTGGGCTTATATTTTTCTCTAAAGAAAGAATAGAGTTCAACAGTTCGCGTGCCTTCTTCTCTCTCCATTTGTTGTGTGAGGAGGCCATCCTAATAAGTTTCCCATCGGATTGTGCATTTATATGCACACCAGCAAGTAGCCTTATAATCTGTACATTATAAGTAAAAAAGTTAGTAGTCACCTGCTTAAGCCTGGAACAACACCACTCGTCCTTTAAAAGATGGCTATTGATTCTCCACCTTTTATCCTTCTCTATAGTAAGAGTTAAATCCACTGATAGATAAATAGAAGCATGGTCAGAGATTACTTGACTATAAATCTCACAATGGTAGATAGTCTGGTGATAAGCAGGGTTAATCAATTCAAAATCTATATGAGAATAAGTATTGTGAACGGGGGAAAAAGTATATTCCCTATCAGATGGGTGTAAAATACGTCATATATCCACCAGGCCACAATTATCCCTTAAATCTCTTAAATATCTTTGTGCAGGGGAGAGGCCCTTTCAAGTTGAACCTGCTCTGTCCAGAGTGTCATCCATTGTGAGATTCCATTCCCCTAAAATTATTTTAGGGAGTGCAGCATAGGTAGAAAGAAGGTTCATAAAATTCAGAAAAAAGGAAGGAGAATCAATGTTAGGTTCATAAATATTACCTAAAATAAGTTCTACATTACCCACCATAGTGTGGAGGAGAAGATATTGATCTTCTGGATCCATGTGTTCCTTAAGAGTTTGTATCAGAAGATGTTTACAAGCTAAAATTATCACCTCCACCGAAAGAGAACTGTTTCCAGCTCCCCAGGAAGAACCCACCCACAGCGTACAAAAAAAATGAGCATTATGTACCACTTTATGGGTTTCTTGTAAAAAGGCTAAATCTTATTTAAAGGTGGATAGGTGTTTAAGCACTTGGGTATGTTTAATTGAAGAATTTCTCTCTTTAATGTTCCATGAGACACAGGTTAAATGTGAGACTGCCATAATAAAAGCATAATTAATAACCAAAAAAGCAGGGTCAAACTTGGAAATAGCTATAAAAGCTAAATTCAGGTTCCATGACTCTTGCTAATATTAATACTTTCAGTGCTATAAACTAACTCACACCGTGCCCCCTTCACCCTGCACCCTGAATAACCCTGTGCTTTTTTAGAACCTTAAGGAAAACAACATCAGAAAAATCAGTAACCACTAATATCAACAAGTAAATACCAATAAAAAAACAGAAAAACTGTGTATATAGAAAAGGCTTTCCCTGTGACCTCCATCCAGATGAAGGAAGAGAGGGTAGGGGACACACCCAGTATGGTTTAAAATCAAACCTCATATACATAAAGACCATGATGGATCAGAGGTCATGCTGAAAACCCCAGCCCATGCACCCTGGAAAACAATCTAAAAAGAAATGGATATGTAACAGCCAATAAACTAAAGTATTAAAAAAACAGAAGAGAAGAGGGAGATCCCTCCTAAAATGTCCAAACAAGTGACTGCCACCCTGCACTCCTACAAAGGGGTCGTTTCTGTGGTCCCCCAATGAAGTCTTCACAAACTAAACATAAGTGAACTTCCAGCTCTTTCTTAAACCTGTGAAACATTGAGCACATGCTCAGGAAACTAACAAAAAGGCCCCCTAAATAATGGATTAATCCATAAACTTCAGAAATGAGCCATATTGTTATTTCAGTCAGAGCAATGTAAATGAACCATAATATGAAATAGCAACATACAAAAAGGCACCAAAGATTATATGCTGCTAGGTTAAAGTAACAACACACACTCTGTCTGTGCCATATAGAAATCAAAAAGCCAGTTTTAAGGGAAGCTATTGGGGGATCATAAGCAAGGAAAAACTAGGAGACAGGTGTTCTATAGTAAAAGCAAAACAGAAGCAGTCTATGTCCTATGTTTCAGTCCAGTAAAGTACCAAAAATCCTCAAGGTGGAAAAAAAAGCTGACAAATAGTGTCTTGAATCCTCTAAATAGGATTGCTTCCATGGTCCCCAGAGGAAGATAACTTGCTGGCAGAAAAATAAACAGTTTCTCATGTTGTCTGATGGGAATGCACTGTGCATTAAAACTGCAGAATTCACATTGGGTCCCAAGTTGGCATTGAATCAGATGCAACTAAAAGATACAGCTTCCACCTGATACTAAATCCAAAGCAAATTACAAAAAATATAATACTCATCTTTCATCGCTGAACAGGAGGTAAAGTAGACTCCACATTACATAGCTGCCCAGCTAATATAAAGTGAAAAGGAGGATGTCGGGACCATAAATTTCAGATGTCTTTCAACCAAGTCTGTAAAATTAAAATTTGAAAGTTCATGATACCATAAAGGGGCTGAGAAGTACAGTCTACGGCAAGGCACAAGGCTGACTGAGTCCAACAGGGTAGAAAATCCCAATCCGAAGAAAGAAGATTACAGCTGCTAACATATTCCTACTATTGCTCTCTCAAGTATTTTGGCTTTTGGAAATGGTGAAGGAGAGCAGGGGAAAGCATTTATTTGGCCAGCTGTACCTTAGCTTGTTCTGCCAATGAATACTCCACAATACTAGTAGATGTGGTGACAAACAGTCTGGCTGGATAGCACATATAGAACTTGATTCCAATGCTTCCACCCTTGGAAAGTGCCCGCAAACCCAGCGTTGACTATTAGAGCACCAGTATCAAGCCACCTCCCAAGAAAGTGCCACACCAAAACCTGCAAGGGACCAAGTGCGACCGCCAAAATCAGTACTGGCGAGCATTGCACAACAATGAACCCCACCAACCAACCTACCAAACACTGCCAGGGCCACCAGAGGTGCAACAACAATGAACAGCACCAGTGATGGCAAGGCACCCTGAGAAATAAACAGTCTCTGGCTTCAGTGCTAGCATGGACAGGGCACAACAGAGTGTGTGTGAGGGGGGAGGAGCATTGTGCAATGGCTGGCGTGGGTGGCAAATGTTCCACTACCTACTGGCCCATCCATGACCCTACATGTATGACTGGAAGAAACACCTCAACCCCCCCGACCCTGACTGGCTTCACCCAACCTACGGCATGCAGCTGTCCACCAACAAAAGCCCACTAATGTCAGCCCTTCCTGACAGCCACAGACATGTTACATATTACTGCCCCATAGATGTACAGTCATCTGGGGCCCATGTTCCTGCCCATTCATCATGCCCCCCATCTTCCCACTCACTGCCCTGCACTGTGGATACCACTGGAACAGCAATAGCACAGGTCAATTGTGCAGACATACACCAGAAGGGGGCCGGGGGGGATGACATATGCACTGGGGTAAACTGAATGGACTATGGCGGGTGGGGTGAGCCCTGCTGCCACTGACTTCATTCTCTGGAATGGGGTGGACATGGGACTGCAATATGACTTGTGGGTGGATAGGGCAGGTGGTGGACATCACTGCAACAGTGCTCCGGTGTGAGCCGTGGTGGACATGGTACAGGGAGGGCAACAGTACCCAACAAAGCTGACACAGCAAGGGATGGTGACAGCACATGCACAAAGGTGGACTCCGGTGGCTGTGTAGAAAGGCACAGTAGAGAACTGACATGCAACACAGCAAGGATGCCCCATGCTGTGATGCATGGCAGTTGTGGACCACAAAAAACACCCATGGCATGGCGTGTTCCATGGTTATGCCACCTATCATGGACAGGCACACTCTACCAGGGCTAGCCAGTGCAACAGAACCCCCCCCAGCAACACAGATAGCCCACATTTTGGACCCGGAAGGCAGACGCTCACCAGTAGAGCACCCTGCCAGCCATGTCCAACATACATCGGCACACTTCATATGGATAGCACAGTGTGTACCACTGCATGTGGTGTACCACCTGACATGCAAGGGACCATCAGGTGGCAGTCAGTGACCCTGCGCTATGCCATGTGCCATATCCATGCAGACAAGGCAGGAACATGGGAGTGAGCTGCACTAACAGCTGCTGGCTGTTACCCATATATGCCATGGGGCATGCCAATGTTGTGGGGGGAAACGCACATGTATAGTTCATCGCCATGCATTGGACCACCATTTTTATTTATTTATTTAGTTAGTTTTTGTTAACCAGGTAACTGCACTAAGCAGATTCTGCCTATTTTCTGGCATGACCCCGGGGAAGGGGGATACAGATGAATGCCAACTGACCTTGAACCAGATTAAGCTGTTGGTGGTATTTTTAGTGAATGAGGAAAATTTGGCCAGAGCACCAGGGACATTCCCTTACTCTGCCAGCAGGGGTTTGACTTCCTGGGATCAGAATGGAGGAGCACAGTTTGGAGCCAGACAGAGGAGGAAGTGCTGATGTGGCTGAGCTGAAGGAGAATGGAGAGGTGGTGAAGATGGAGCTAGGAGATGTTGGAGATTTGGCTGCTTCCAATGTGAATGTTTTGCAGGAAGAAGTGGTGGAAACTCCAGTGAATAGCATGGAAGAAGGTACAGTGTTAGATGCATTTAATAGTTCAAAAGAAGAGGATTCTATGGAGTCTATTGAAATGAATAAAGAAAGTTTTACAGAATGGAGTAATACTGAGATAGATAATATGGTATCTATTCAAGGAAACTTAGAATGTTTAAATGAAGAAACTAAACTAAAAAAATGCATTGAAAATGAAGAGAGAACTTTCATGGGTTGGAAAGCAAGATTTGAAAATCAGCTAAGAAATGTTCACGCTGACAGGCAAAGCAGGCCTGTCACTCCTGCAGAGATGGGCTGCGATGATGCAGCATTATCAAAGGTCTCGACCAGCTGGGCGGAGGCCATAGAGATAGAGGATGGAAATAAAAATAATGATGGAAAACAAAAAACAAGTAAAGGGCTCTGTAATCCTACCAGAAATCACGTCGGGAATGATAAATATGGGTTCAGGAGAACCTGGTGTAAGATGTTCTGGTCTTGAGGTAGAAACAAAAGAGGAAAGATGGTCAGTTGATTCTGCTTTACAAGCTGCAGGATGGGAAAAAAATGGTAATACAAACAGGTGGAAGTTGGGGACATCCCTGATTATAATGCCTAAAGAAAAGAGACAACAAGAAGTAAAATTCTGGATGACTTAAAATTACCTTCAGAGTTGGAGCTCACCCAAAATCCAAAATTACACTTCAAACAGCCCTTGGCTGATAATGTGGTAGCTACCCAGGTAACTGATATGAATGGGGGATGCCCCGAAGTTACCCAAAACAATATACAAAAGCCTTTAAATCCTATTAATTGGGAAAAGCAAAAAACATATGTCTCCTGTTTTAAAACTCCAATATATCCAGCCAGAAGGCATAACACAGTCAGGCTGTTGTATATTGGAGGCATGCCGGAACCTCCAGACTGTGTGTTTGTGGTGAGGAGCTTGTTAAAAGAATCAATGAAATTCTTTGCAACTGAGATATATGAATTAATTCATATCTTAGGGAAACCACTTTTGATGTTAGTTTTAAATCTATAAGTGGATTAGAAAGATTCTGGGTGAAATATAACAAGCTTAAAAAATCTCCACTGTGGTCACCTTTCACAGTAATTCCTTTGATTAAACCAGCACAAAAAACAATAACTGTCCTTTTTTGGAATGAAGGAGTGAGTGGTTCTAATCTTATGTACTGGTTTTAACAAAAATGCATAATTATCGAGGATCCAAAAGTTATAATGGATACAGAAAACATTTGGACAGGCAGATGGTGTGTTAAAATAATGCTTAAAACTGTCAGTAGTGAAGTAGTGCACTTATCAGTCTCCTTTTTTTTTGGGTAGGGACAGGGGATATTATTCTAACAAGGTCAGCCTATAATGTGTTATAGATGTGGGGCATTTGATCACTTGAGCAGAATATTTGACAAACAAAAATGCTTGATTTGTGGGGAGTTGGGTCATATTGCATCTCAGTGTTTAAATAAATGTTGTTGTTACCTGTGTAATGAAATAGGACATACATTTTACAACTGTAAATGGGCTGCACACAACACACAGGAACAAGGACAGGGTGAGGAACAGCGACTTTTGATTACCTTGACACAGAGAAAGCAAATTGGTGAACATTTAGATGTGCAAACTCAGTTGAAGGATCAGAATGGCCCAGATCTGGGAGGGGAACATACACCTGTGACAGGTCTTATAATAGAGCAAACACAGAGTCCTTTGCAACAAGCAGCTGTGGGACTGGAAGAAGAAAAACAGGCAGAAACAGATGTGAATAGTATGCCTCCACCTCCTGCACCCCCCATTACCTGAACATTGTCCAGTTCCTCAGAGTAATGAAATACCCCAGGAGAAAAACATTGGGAAAACAAGCACTAAGATTATCACAACGAGGTTGGTGACAAAGCAAACTGAAATGTTAGGCTATAGGTTTGAGATTTTACAATCAGACCACTCAGATGAAGAGTCTGAAGACTCTTCTGTAGCATCCTCATTACCAAAAGTAACTACAGACACTGAGAAGACCACTAGACCTAGAGGTCCTCTAAAATGGAAAGCCAGAATTAAAACTAAACGTAAAGAGCAGAATTCCAGGTGGGAGAAGTTCAAATAGTTTTAAAAGAAAAAAAAAGAAGAATGACACCACCTTTCTCTGTTTACACTATTAATATCAATAGTGTGAAGAGGCTAGAGAAAAGGAGAATGGTGTTCTCCTTTCTCAGATGTTTACACTTTGGTTTATTTTTTTACAGGATATCCACTTGCACACTGTGAAAGAATGCCATGAAGCCAAGAATGACTGGTTTACAGGATTATCCTTTTGGTCTATAGGACAGGAGCCATGCTCTGGATTAGGAATTTTATTTAAATTACCAGAAGTCAGGATTTTTAAGATATATGATTTAATACCAGGAAGAATATTAATCATGGACGTAACTATACAATAAAGAAATTATAGATTAATAAACTATTATGCACCACAATCGAAAGCCACAAGGTGTGAGATGTTAAAAATTATACAACATCATCTTTATACAGCACAGCATGTCATTTTTGAGGGAGATTTCAATTGTCCGTTAGTAGCTAAAACTGCTAAGCAGTATTGCGATTGAAATCTTCTGGTACAAATCACAAACAAGGCAAAATTGAAAGACGCATATTTTTCCCTTACAAAACAAGCATCTCCCACGTTTCAAAAAGGAAATCTCACTTCAAGAATAGATTACATTTTGACATCAGAAAATATATCACTGGACTCTGCTGCCACTTTGTCAGCAAAATTTTCAGATCATCATATAGTTTCCATAAGAATAAAAAGTGCTGAGATTTTAAGGAAGGGTCTGGGGTACTGGAAATGGAATATTTCGCTATTACAGAATAACTATGTTTTAAGGGTGTTAACATCATTAGTAGCTGCCAGAAAATCATTCTTTATATTCTTTGAGAATGCCATCAGTTGGTGGGAAGACACAAAAGTGAAAGTACAAAAACTTTGCAAACATCTAAGTCGATGTTTAAGTAATAAATGATTTCTGCAATATTTGCAGAATGTGGAAAAGCTGCAACAGTTATTATCTGTTTCATATGAAACAGGGCAAAATCTAGAGGGACAAATAAATGAAGTGAAACACTGTATGATGGAATTTCATAAAGAAAAAGTGCAAATATTATATCAGCAACAAAAATACAATACCATGGGGAAAATGGAAAACATTTGCCCGTTTCAAAATATAATAAAAATGGGAAAAAAATGAGAACTTTAGAGGATAGGAATGGACAGGAAGTTTACACACAAGCAGAAATAGCTAATTGTGTAGAAATATATACTAAGGAAATGTATAAACCATTGTCAAAGACAGAGATAGACGTTCAAAATTTTTTAGAGTCTATAGAAGTTCCAGAATTAGGAAAAGTAGAACTATCCACTCTTACACAACCGATACAAATAAAAGAAACAAGAGAGGCATTATCTAAACTAGAGGGAGGTTAAGTGGCGCCAGGTCCATATGTCCTACCAAATAAAAAATAAAAATTATTAGGTAGGGAACTTTGGATGAAATATCAGAAGATTTTAATTACATGCTGGTTAATAAACAAATCCCTCTGTACATGAATATGGGGGTTTTAACATATTTTCATAAAAAAAAAAAGACATGGCAGATCTGGACAACTTGAGACCCATCAGTCTCCTTAATTCGGATTTTAATTTATTAACCAAAATTTGGGCAAAATGATTAATGTTATTAGCTGACAAAATTATCTCAACAGCCCAAACATATGCTATCCCTGGATGCAAGCACAAACTCAGTTGATATTAATTAGGGAATTGATAGAACTGAGTAAAATTGGTGAGTTAGATGGATTTTTAATTTTGCTTGATCAGAGGAAAGCCTTTGATAGAGTAGATCATAATTTTTTGTGGAAAATATCATATTCCGAATGAGATGATTGAATGGTTTCAGTGTATATATAGAACTGCAACGCTAGTTCCTATTGCAAATGCCTGGAGAGGTTCAATTATACAGTTGCACAGGGGAGTTCATCGGGGTGTCCTTTAAGCCCGATTCTGTATGATTTTTTCATTGATCCATTATTAACACAAATAATAAGAGTAATGAAGTTAGATCTGTGTTATTGAAAGGACAATGTTTACCATTTAAAATGATTGCATATGCAGATGATATGACTGTAATAGTTCAGGATGCAGCTCTGTAGAACAGGTGTTGTATATATGCACAACATTTGGGGATTTGTCCAGAGCATCTTTAAATCTGGCAAAATGTAGAGGTCAAAGAATAAATTATGGGTTAAATTTTGTGGGAAGGATCAGTAAGATCTTATTTACACCAGAACCCATAGAAATAGTGGGTATCTCTTTTGGTTCAGGGAACTTGGATGAAATCAATTGGGGAAGGAAATTAGAAATATGGAGACTCAGAATAACACAATGGAATAAATGGAATTTCAGTAAAAAAATACACTATTTTTAATCAAAACATTTCTTATTCCAATTTTTCTGTATAATAGTAACATTTTCCACCACCAAAAACTATGGAAACCAGTTTATTAAGTATTTTTTTCCAGGCATACTTGGGTAGTAGACTCAATCTTCTTAAAATAAATGTTGTATATTTACCAGTAAAGATGGAAGGATTAAATATGATAATCCCAATTATTTTCTTTAATACATTCTTTTTTTATAGTAATTTTAGATCAGTATTGATAGGACCAGTTAATGTATGGGAAAGATTGTGTAAAGAAAAATATCAAACTTGGATTTCAAATGGGAAGCACAGAATCTAAAAACCTTAAAAAGTGCTCTTGAATGCCCAGAATATGTCATGTGAACATTTCTAAGATTTAAGTAATGGCAGGTAACAGCTCAACAAATCATGACAATGCAAAGAAGGAATCTTTATTTTTTATTTAGTGGGGATGTTATGTACGAAAGAGGTAGTGTTTTATAAGTGTCCAGTTCAACACAGAAGTAATCTAGTTGTATTTTTAAATAATAGCAGAATACCAGAGAGAATGTGGGATTTGCATTGGCTCTCCTGTCATGAAAGAATCAATGTCAAATCAAATCAAAAATACAAAAAGTTACAGGAAAGGATATGCAGTAGAATTCAATGTATTCAACAAGAAGAAACTATAGCACACTTATTTTTGTCATGTTCTTTTATTCAAGGTTTTTGGTTTTGTATAGCAAATCAATGGAGGGAACTGGTATTTAGTACATTTACTAATGAAAATTTGATGTATGGAATATTTGGAATAGAATGGGGAAAATGGTCTGTTTCTACATTACAGATTATCATGGTAGTTTGTAAATGGAATATATGGGTGATGAGGTGTGGATTCATGTTACAACAAAAAGAAGGGAATCATGCAGAGCTGTACAGGAAAATACAAAAATATCTTACTAACATATTTATGGAAGAAAGGAACAATCTGGATATGTCGGTGTTATTAGAACTTTGGAAAACAATGCCTTGGAGCATGGATAATGTCTTCCTAGTGACATAAAGAGACAAAGAAGTTCCAAGTCGCGGGATCTTGGATGAGGATTAAAACACTTTGAACTTTTTGTATACTAGTATTTTCAGTTTTCTGTATAATAGGAACCTTTACTATGTAAACTGATATTTCTCTGTTATGTGCATTTGATTTATCATGCTAAATAAAAAATTCCCCTACTCTTTATGAGAAGTGTCATGGGATCTTTAACATCCACCTGAACTATCACCAGAACAGGCAGATGGGACCTCAGTTTAAAGTCTCAACCAAAAGACAGTACCTCAGGAGTGCAGCACCCCCCTCATGCTGCACTAGTGTCAGTATTGGGATATTAACCCAAGTGCCTGGTGTGGGGAAAGAACCCACAGCCTTCTGATCTCCCGGCCTCAGAAGCAAGTGTGCTACCTGCTAAGCCACTGACACTGACTATTGACATGGAGTGGTTGGCTATGCTGCAGTGACCATCATTGCCAGGACGACCATGCTTCATGGAGCACCAGGCAACTATGGGTGTGGAGTGTGCCTGGCACTGCATGATGTCCAGGCATCCATTGCCCCATGTGCCTTGACCTTCCACTGCAGGAGGTAGGTGACATGCCACATGGAACACTGACTGTTGTCTGTGTACAGCCA
Source organism: Neoceratodus forsteri (assembly GCA_016271365.2). Taxonomy (NCBI): domain Eukaryota; kingdom Metazoa; phylum Chordata; order Ceratodontiformes; family Ceratodontidae; genus Neoceratodus; species Neoceratodus forsteri. The sequence goes on from CM028137.1 coordinate 464,024,856, forward strand.
TGCCACACACCACTCAGGTTCTTCTGATGCATGGTGGGGGATGGGAGGTGACAGCAGTGTTACTGCAATGACAGGTCAACAGCCAGCAATAGGTGCCCTTGGGATGTTTCAACACTGCTACCATCAGGTGTGTGTGGGTGCATGCAGGACGTGTTCCCCGTACTGTGTAGGGCTGTAATGGGCAAGACCGATAGCCTGCCCCACCATCCCTGGGTTGCAGGTGTACACTGTGCTGCATGCTGGGGAACAGTGCACAGTAGCAGTAGACATGGCAGCAATATGGGCATGCTGACACTGGTGGTGTATGTCCCATGCCGTACAGTGATACACAGCTGAATGGGCAATGTTCACACTGCTGGGAACTGGACACTGTAGTGGAGGGCACTATCCACCGTATTCCACATGTGCACATTCCCTGGCACCATTGGTTTGCCAGGATGCCAATGTGCACCAGGTCCATGGCCACATCACTGCACATGGGCATTGCACACCACACACTGCTCATGAGGTTGGGGGGGGACAACATGTGCATCACCATGCGCCCCTGAGGGGGGCTTATGCAGGATATGCATGGGCGTACACCACAGGGGGAAGTTGGGAGGGTGGGTATGTACAAGAGTGGCACTGGGGCTAGGTATGGGGGCATGGGTATGGCAGTGCCATGGGCACTCTACCACCACCACTGTTGCACGGCTGCATGGCACACCAACATGTGTTGGCTGTATGGAGTGGGGACAACACAGCACATGGCGCATGTACACAGTGCACACACAGATGGGGCAGGACTGCAGCATGGCATGGCTCTGTGTAATGCCCAATGAGCTGCCTGAGGCATGGCTACATGGCAGGGTAAGACACCACTGTGACAACAGTGGACACACAATGCACAAACACACACACATACATGCAGCACACACAGACACACAGAGCACGTGGGGCACACAGCACACACAGCCAGCCCAGCCCCTCCACACACTCACACACACATACAAAGGAGGCAGGAGGCAGTAATGCAGTTCACACATTTTATTGGGATAGGATGGATGTGTTAAACCTCACAAATCCTCCAGGGGATAGGACTGTGTGTGGGACATGCCAGCCAGCATGCAGCCACAGGGGTCAGGCCACAGGGACTACACCTTCAGCTGGAAATCCATAACTATACCTTTTAGGTAGTCCTGTATGCTGCCTTCTCCATACTGCTCTACTAGATCCATGATTCTCTGGCTCCTGGCCTTGTACCTCTTGCGTGGCATCACAACAAGTACCCCTTCCATATACTGCTGTACTTTTATTTCATTGAGCTGTTGCTCAAAACTCAGGCAGTCTATGAAAGTCCATATGCCAGGGTGGGAAACCCCCAGCAGATAGCTGAAACCACAATGCCACCCTTCCATTACATTGATAGTCTTTGGGAGACCAGATTGAGCGGCATCAAAGCAGTTCCACACTTCCACAGGGAATGTTGGCTTGCTGCAGAGGCCACTCCAGATGGGCGCCCCAGCCAGCTGTCCTCAAAACAATCCATTAAGGGTGCTAGAAGTTCCTCCCATTCTGTGAAGAACTCCCAGGTTTCATTTCCTCAAATGTTGACATGACTTCATTGGGTGATATGTATGTCATGGCCAGGAGGAAACGGCTATGCATGATGAAATCTGCATTGCTGGTGTACGCCTGCAGGACATCTTGCAGCTGCTGGATTGTCCTCCACACAGCCTGGCAGATGTGGAAGAAAAAACCCAGCAGGATTGCATCAGGGAACATAGTATAGAATGCTTTGTAAGTGGGCTGTTCATAGTCCACCATGATAGTCTGGGGATTCAGGGCTGGATGCAGCTCCTTCAGCTTCCTGAAGATGAAGATGTAGGAGGCAGTGTTGCAGCTTGCCATCAGCATTTTACAGTAGGTATTATGTTGCTGTACTCCACACCATGTGTCGTATACAGCTGCCTGAACAGGGATGGGTAGCATTTGAAGGTCCCATCTGCATACCAGTTGCCACAGCATTCCATACAGTATATTGTCGGATTTCTGTATGATTGTGGATTGTGACTTAAAAAGCTTATTATGCACTTGTATGCATACCTGTGGTGGAGGGACTATTTAGCCTCTATATTAAAGAATAATTGTTACAAAGATTAAAAAAGTGACAAACTCCAAGAATTGTGGATGCAATTATTAAAATTGTAATAAGGAACTCTGGGAAGTTATGTCAGTGTCTAGTTAATCACTCCCTGATGGCAATGTGGCACTCAGCTGCACCTCGTGCCACATTGCACCTCAAGGGGGTGATTAGCAGTACATTAACATAATCCCCGACATTCCTTATTGCTTTATTAATAGTATGGAATTATATCCCAGGCTTCCCATGAAAATAAGGAGCAAGTGGAAAGCAGTAGACACTCAACAGCATGTAAAAGCTGCTTCTGATACACACATAAAAAGTCAACTATTCTTTTAAAAAAAAATATGAAGTTGCAAGGTTATAAAACTGTGAAAATCTGTTGCCTTATATACATTGTTAATGAAATGTTATAGATTAAAGAGAAGACTTTTTCTTTAAAACCTTTCTGTACAATGTGAAATTATACACCTTTCTTATGAAACTGGGCAGTCAGGGCAGAAGGTAGTCAAAGGAAACATTCAGAATGCCTTTTGCAACATGTGTTAATGATTAGAAAAATGAGGAAAGGAGCACTTGTTTTTTATTGCTGTCAAATTAAACATGAGTAGAGCTCCAGACAAGCTCCCTATTTTTTCTTCAGATGACATTCCCTAATGATCATGCATTACGGTTATTGTGTGACCCAGGTCTGTAAAAGGACATTTGTGTTCCGCCAACCAGGGCTAATAGCCTTATAAAATGGGTAAAATAGTAGGTAGCATAAGAATTGCAATTTAACTATTTCCTTTGCATTGTGGTCACACAATGTGTAATAAAAAAGAACAGGAACATTTCATTTACATAAAAAAGATCATGAACAACTGAATAATACTGTGTTCTCCAAAGCAGTCGTGTTAATGAATATTCCTAATACTCTATAACCAAACAGGTCAACACTCAGGTGGGCTATGGAATGCAGCATTAGACAATCAAAGCTCGTAACTGAATTTGCAGTAGTTTAATAGTCTTTTACAGGTTCATGTGTCATTAATTAATATAAGAGTTTGCTTCTTTCCCAGAGATTAGCAAATACATTTCTGTTAAGATACAGAATAAAAATGTGCTTTTTTGGTACCATAACTTAAAATAGTATAGGCAAATGACTGTCAAGTTTAATCTGATTATAAGATAAAAATAGGATTATACTGAGGACTAGTTTCTGAGAAAAGTGATATTATCAACCAGCACAGGCAATATAGATTCTTTATTACAGAAGACTGAATCATGTTCATCACAAAGAGATTATATTTAATAAAATAGCCCAGCAAAGAATTTTCTAATGCTATTGCATCATGCTTGTGTGTCATAATGTTGATTCATATGTCCAGTGAGAGCAGATGCCAGTAATATTTAGTTTTTCAAGTACAGAATTCATTTTTAAAGCCTGATATATTATAAAACAGAAATTATAAAGGCTGAGTAAAAGTGGCATACTCAGTATAAATGTCAAAATCTTTGCCTTCTTCTCAAAAAAAACTTTCATTTTGTGCTTTTTCAGGAACCTTTGTGCATATGACTTTTGGCATAACAAATAGTATAGTTCATACTGTTGATTAATGTATTTGTGGTATGTAATATTCGGTTCTTCCTCTTTCAACAGAATGTGCCAGTTCACATTACAGACAACACTATATAGCCCATGCTTTGATTTATATTTGTACTTCAGTCATAACAAAAGTTAAAAATAGCAATCAATTTCCAGTAAAAGTATTTATTTTCATTATTAAGACACATACATGTGATAGAACCCTGTTTTTACCTCACGGTATCCATTCTCTTGTTCTTCTACAGGGTATCATTTTAAAGTAGATCTCCAATGAGAGGACAGTTGAGTGACAGCAGTAAAATTAGCACAGGTGCTCCTTCCTAATGCCTATCCCTTGTCCAGGGAAAACAAAAAATTGTCTATGCTGCATTTCAGACCTCAGGGTACAACAAAATAAAATCTCTCTCTCTCTCTCTACACACATACACATATATCAAATGTAATTTTTATGAGATCTATAATATTAGTTACTAGCATTATACACATTGGACCCAATATTCAGAGCCAGCAGGATGAGCAGTACAAATAGATACGCTGCAAAATAATGGGTTGGCTAGCTCTGATGGGATATTCAAACAGAATGCATGATCAGAACAGATTGCGCATTCTATCTGAATGTCAGACCCTGGATGTGTGGCATATAGCAGGCAGTTGCCATGTTTGGAGCAGCGCATCCAGAGTTTGGGGCTGAAAACCGCAAATGGGGGAATGCGGGGTGCATACCTGGATCCGCTGTTTCCCCCAAGGGTGATATTCAGCCAAAATATGCTAATGAGCTCAATGGGCATGCATGGCACAAAGGCGCCTCATACATGCCCATTATGGGCTCATTAGCATAGCTATGCCTGGCAGAATGTACCAGGCCAGCCCCCTCCCAGCCAGGATCCCCATCATATTAAAAAAATGTAGCTCCCTCCCATCTTTTCCATAGTGTAGTGTTCTCCCTCCCCAGCCCCGATCAGCATGAGAATAATGTAATGTAACTCCAATCCCCACTTTTCCATAGTGTAGTGTCCCCACTCCGAGCCTTGATCCCTGATGAAGTAAAGTAAAATAATCTCCCTGTTTCCATAGTGCAGTGTCCCACCCCAGTCCCCAATCATCCACCCTATAATAAAAAAATAAACTTTCCATATTGTAGTGTCCAACCCCAGTTCCCAGTGACCCACCCAATAGCAAACACGTATGTTTCAATAGTGTAGTGGCCTTCCCTGATCACCGATCCCGCATGAAAAATAAATTTTTTCATTGTGTAGAAGTCCTACCCCCCACCCTATTCCCTGATCACTGAACCTCTGCAACCAATGGAAACCCTGGCAGGCTAGCAGACGCCCCACCTGGTAACACTCTGACCATTCCACTTCCCACAGCCCTACCCCCAACCAGTGACCAACACAACCAACCACTCACTACCATGGCTGGCTGCCAACTGAGCTCCCAATGACAGCACAGTACTATATAGAGTACGGCTCATTGACAGTGATTGACAGATCACTGTCAATTGGCCATTTTCTATACAGTACTGTGCAGTCATTCAGAGCTCACTCAGAGGTCAGACATGGTAGTGAGTGGTGGGCTGTGGTGCTCAATAGCTGTGGGTCACTCTGTGGGGGAGCAGGGTGGTCAGACTGTTACTGGGTGGGGGGTCCACTAGCCTGCTGGGTTGCCATCAGTTGCAGAGGTTTAGGTATAGGGGAACAGGGTGGGGGTGGGACCACTACACTATGGAAAACAATTGTTTTTTATGGCAGATTGGTGATCAAGGAAGGCCGCTACACTATGGAAACATACGTCTTTACTATTGGGTGGTCTATCAAGGACTGGGATGGGACACTACACTATTGAAATGGGGAGCTTGTTTTACTTTATTTCATCAGGGATTGGGCTGTGGAGGACACTGCACTATGGAAAAGTGGGGATTGGGCTACATTTTATTATTCTAACATGCATTGGGGCTGGGAGGGGGGACAGTACACTATGGAAAGTGTGGATTGGGGCTATGTATATTTATTTTAATGGGGATCGGGGATGGTGAGGGAGTCCACTACACTATGGAACAGTTGTGATCAGGGCTACATTTTGTCATTGTAACTGGGATTGGGAAGGGAAATCCATTACACTATGGAACAGTTGTGATCTGGGCTACATTTTGTTATTATAACAGGGACTGGGGACAGCAAGGGTGGATCATGTGACCGGCCTTGGACTTTGCAAAGGGCATCACCCTACCTAGTACAAAGTTAGGACAGGGTTTTGATGTCCTAACTTTGTGCTGGCACATCCGGTTGTGTCTTTGCCAAGCGAGGGTTGAATATTGATATGTGTGGAATATGCATGAGGGACCCCTGCTTTGTATGCCTGTATCACAATATTCTGTGCCATGGCATAGTTGGGTCTGTATGGCACATTGGGGGCTTCTGAATAGTGCTACACCGCCTACAGCCATTGCAAGTCCAGAGATGTGCAGGCACATCTAGGGATGTGCCATGCATCTCCTTTGAATATATGGGCCATAGTATAACAACTGCTTTTTAAGCCCTGAGAGAAATGGTACCAGTAATGTGGATAACCTTTTTAATATGTCAAAGTGCAGCTTCTAAAGGGTCATGTTTTACATTATGTAGTGCTTAAATTCACACTGAGCAATGCATTAACTATCTGAAGTCCTTTGTCAGTTCTCATCAGCTTCATGGTACTATTTCAATATCAGTTACATGTGTATGATACATTCAGTCACATTAAATTACTTTAGTTCTTACCATAATGCCTGTTTGAATTTCCTATGACCTACTCTATACAGACTTTATTTTGCTTAATATTTTAAATGTTTTTTTGTGATCATTACAGCTGTGGAGTTCAGAAAAGTAAATAGTCATAGTATAATGTAAGCCATAATTCTTCAAAGGTATGTCAGTACATTTTCATAGACTAAAGAAATAGTACATGATACACATAATACAATTCTATTGACAGTAAACCATCAGCATTTCAGAGCAATGATGTTTCCTAAACAGAGAAGTAAATATGCAATCAGCTTTTTTTTTTATCTAGCACAGCTATACATCCATATTGTACTTTAAACTATTTTGACAAGGGTGTTTTTGCAGTTGAATGCTGTCTGGGAGTTCGGTCTGATTTAATGAAGAACCACAGAATCACAGAAATCTGATGGCAGAAAAGGCCACACTGACCCATCTAGTCTGCCCATGCCCTTCCCCTATTCACTTCCTCATTTACAGGCCTGCCCCACAGTTGAGCATTCCATTCTGTTGTGTGTAACTCAACTGGCACAGCAAAATTTTAACTCAGATTCAGTTAGTAATCAAATGACAGCTACAGCAGTTGGCCAGTTTTTGAATGCTCTGAGTGAGACCTCTTTTATGTTTGCTTGAACATGCACAGCAAACATTTTGTTAGAAATCCATATTAGAGGTGTGTGACTGTTGGGCCATTTGCAGCTCAGACTCCAGTGGGCTCAACAGTGACAGCCAAATGATTGGCAAGTTCGATCATGATGCTGTTCTCTGCTTCCAGGGCAGAAACTTTGCATACTTGTAAGGAGCAAGCCACTCCTATTGCAGAGTGGCTTGAGCCTTTTGTCTGCATGACACTGCCCAGTAAGCAGCTGAGACATGTCATTATAAGACTTTTTTGTTCAGGTGGAGGTGGTCACACTGAGTTCTCTCAAATGATTATGAATTTTACTTTATAGTCTGATTATAAAATGTTGTAGTCCACTCCATATGTAACAGAGGTTTTTTTCTCAGTGATAATATGATGGACAAGGCCACTGATTTATGGTAATTTAAATAATTAAATTCCGTTTTCAAGACTTAAGATTCCGGAATTTCACCGGTGATTGTTACTCTAATTTCTGGATTTTACCGGGATTCTTTTATCATTTTTTAGTATGTGCATAAATAATCAGAATTAAAGAAGGCTTAATATACAGAGCATTAAATGAAGCAAACTGAAAATAGTACAGGAAGGAATTAAAAGAAAAACACACTTTTTTATAGATTTACTGATCTGATAGAAAATGCCAGATTCCATGAAATCTTCATTTTAACCGGTTTTCAGGCAGCCCTAATTCCGAAATTTTACTGGATTTTCCGGTAAAAACCAAAAAACAGTGGCCTTGATGATGGGACATACTTCCTAATGTGGATGGGGAGTCTTAAGAGAGCTCAGATGAAAATTAATAGCACTCTTTACAGATGTTCATAACTACAGACAGTGTGCATCACAAAAAGCAAGCTGGGCATGGAGCGGTGCAAGAAGTGGCTGTTGGGTGTCTCCACTGTTCTTTCCATACCTCCTATGTGTTAACTATGTTGTTGAGCTGTAATGACTCAGTTCTAAATACATCTTAATTACAGCCCATGGTTTAGGTAAGTAACACTGAGACACCAAACATAACATCATATAAGACTGCAGAAATGGGAGAACTGTTGTTGAACTACAGTACACAGCACAGTATGGTCTACAATACAGTAAAGAATATAACTGCAGAAGTAGTAATATAATAGAACATATGGGTACAATCGATCTTTTACTTTGCAACCCACAACACTACCCTTTCAACAAATATGAACTACACATCGACTTACAAAGAGGAACAGCAGCCAGTCAGAAGTAAGAATTACTGGAGATCATTGTATCAACCAATCAGAAATAAAGGAGGGTTCTGTCAACAGTTGATAGGAAAGGCTGAGGAGCCCTACACAGTAGCTTTTTAAAAACCCACATGCAGAAGTCAAGACTGCTCTTGAGGTGGTCAGGTGTCTAATGATGTTCTCATCATGAACGTGCTTTGAAACTCAATAATTTCATTATAAAATGCAAAACAGAAACCAGAACTTGAAATGTCGCTTACAAAAGGATCTGAGGGACATATATCAAACAGCTTGATCATTGAAGAATGTTGACCATTGGAAAAACATTATATAAAAAAAGTCACGACAGAGTTGATGTTTAAGGGACACATGTATAGGTCTGTTTTGTAAAGAAGGAATGTAGCACATTGAAGTTTTGAAAATTTTAATTAACTTTAAGATTAAAAGAATAGAAATGATTTCTGTAATCAGATTATTTTATTTGTCCAATTTATCCATTGGCACTCCAAAGATTGGATCAGTTAATTCCAATGCCTTTCCTGCATTGCTACATGCTATCCCCCTAGCCCTGATCCTAAGAACACTGAAGGGAAGTAAGCTAGGGACTGGACTGCATCATCAGCACCAAAGAAAGGGTGGCATCATCCATCAACCACATTCAAGTTTAAAAAATGCTTTTTTTTTTGGTTGACTATTTTTCTGCTCCATCCATGGGGAATTCCCTCTGTCTACTTTACATCAGCCCCAGCTCTACCTCCCACTGTGTCACCCTACCTCCCATTGCATCAGCCAGGCAGAACCCTTGACTCTGAACCCCTCCTAGGTAGAGCCACCCTATCCACCAGGGTGCTCTATCTATAATCAAGTATGCCCAGCTAAGTGAATGGGGGAGACAGGAGAGTGCCTGGTGTTGGGAGTGTGGCCAAGTGGGGATGAAGGAGCTTTCACCTATCTCCAAGGATGGGGATTTTTCTCTTAAGGCTTTTTCCCCCAGGATCGCAGCCATGCAGTGATGTCAGTACAGTGACCCATAGACATCCACCGTGCTTCTCCCTCATAGCAGCTCCTGTGCCAGTGATACATCTGGTATTCACTGGAGGTCTCTACTGCATGAAAGACACCCTTGGATTCCTCCTCAGGAGAGGAGATCAGTCCATCAGATGCTTGATCCTCTCCCTCCTCTGCCAACACCCGGCACCCAAGCTTGTTCCTGAACTTGGGTCACAGGTGTGTTGCAAGGTGTGGCCTCCAGTACCTCAACCCTCTGTGCCACCGGGTGGCCATAACATTTTTTTTATTTACTTACAAAAATATGTGCTCTTATCTCAGTGCCATTCAGGGGATCCGATACAGTTTAGTAAATGGCCCGACCAGTTTTCTGCATGTGAATTTTATCAAGAATGGCTGGACTGATTCATCAAGTCTCCATAAATAGTGCACATTTAAAGTGAAAATATATACTAATTAAGAAAGTGAAATAAGTTGAAGGTTAAAAACACCATAATGAATTCCTTGTCTTGCTTAGTAGATAAGTGGATAAGTTACATTATAAATCACAGCATAAATGTTATACATTACATAACAATGCATATAGTCCTGGAACTTATTGCAGGACATAAAGAAGCCTCCATTCGTGTTCTATATTTTTTTCTGCTTTACCCTGCAACTCCAATAAAAACTGCTTTAGGCACTGGAGTGGAAAATGAACAGAAGGACACCATTTTAAGCATTTTGACTCTAAACAGGGCAGTTCCAAAATAACAAGTAACAAAGTATTAGGGGAGACATTAAAGGTAGGAAATGAAGAAGGAGGAAGGGGAGAAAAAAACAAGAGGAAAAAAAAAAAAAGGAAAAGAAAGAGAAGACAAAAAGGAGTGGTGGTGGGGGAAGGGAAAATGGGAGGGGTGAAGGGAAGCACAGTGTGACCTTCTATGGAGATCAGACAGGTTGATCAATTTCAATGACAAAACAAGATTACAAAGTTGGGCAGGTACAGAGGGAGGCATGGTTCAGTTACAAGGGGGCCACAAGGGAATGAAGCCAGTGAAGAACAAGGGCAAATACATTTTATTCATTTGTCTCCTGTCCAACTGTCCCAAGCCTAGGTCAATGTTTTACATAAAGTCTTAGGCTTTGTTCTGATGTACAAACACTGTAAGTATGATATTTTTCAGTTTTAAAAAACAAAATCCTAGAAACTCATCATCAAAGCCTTTTATAATAAAGATACCATGTGCCTCTATAAACGAAGTGAATGTGCTACCCATGAGGGCACCGATGTTACTGCCAGAAACTGTAATGAAAGACAGAAGGGGATCACAGCTTAAAGCTCCCATCTACATTTAATCCATGGACCAGTACCACTTTAGATAATTTTGAGAGAACATACCTGAAGGACATTAATATCTTGTTTGATGCAAACAACAATGGTACATTTGTCGACAGAACCACTGAAGAAAAGAAAGCCTTGGAAGATCTAGAAAATAATCCTGCAGTGACAATAAAGTCAGCTGACAAGGAAGGGGTGATAGTAGTTCTAGATACAGTGGACTATATTAATGAAGTCCAGAATGAAGTTTTGTACATACATCTACTGTACCTAATGAGCAGTTATCCCGTCATGTTGATGCAATTAGGGCAATGGAAACAGGGAACCACAACCAGTTCATCTGTCACAGTGGTAAACTGGTTGTTGGAGCACCCTGCAGGAGAGAACACAGAAACAAGGAAACATATAATCTATCAGCAAATAAGGTGAGTGTTATGCCAGACAACTCAAGGCACACCCTGATATCTGTTGGTGTGTGGAGAGTGGGGGTGGGAGTGGTGTGGTAGGTGTGTGTGAGGTGTTAGGGTTTGAAACCCTAATATCTCATTTTCCTACTTTTGTTGCTGCAACCCTAACTGATGCAGTAATGATGTTTTTGGCAGTGAATGTCCTTACTTTTTGAGAAAGTGTAATCTTACCCTTAGATGTGTGCACTGCCATCATGCTCCCATCACTCAATAATGGTATCCATTTGTAGCCATCCATAAGTGTAGAGACAGTGTAAAGACAGTGTAATGACAGGTCCTGCACTCCCAGTACTACATAATGCATAATGGAGGGCCCTGCAGTCACATTACTGCAAAATAATACCCATATGTGGCTCCCACCTACCCATAAATGTGGAGACTCGGTGCAGACCTAAAGATATTCCAAGTAACCTCTGTGATGCAAATGGCATGCTATGTCAGTAACCATAGCAACACTGGAAAAAATTCCACTGCAGTTGTAATCATGTCCTGGCAATCTGTGTGCATGCCTAGTACAAAGCTTTGTTTAGCAAAATATCCATATCTCAAAATGTTTTTAAGATATAGGTGCCGAAAGATACTGCTTCCTCCACAGTGTTATCCTATGGAAAATTTACAAACTTTGAAATGTTATAATCATAGAAGTAATAGAAATGTTATCACTAAACCAGCAAAAGTCACATCTGTGGGGTAAGCCCTTTGTACCCTGAAAATGTCAGTCCTTAATTCCAAACCGTTTCTTTCCAGTGAAATGGAAATAAACAGTAAAGTTTAGAAATCCCTTTTTTGAAGTGCTGTCAAAATTACTTTTTGCGAGAAAATCCCTTTTCGCATGGTAAGGCCATCTGGTCATCCACTCACGAAAATGGATTTTGACAGCTCTCAAAAAGGTATTGGCTCTCAGGAAGGGATTTTGACAGCTTGCAAAAATGGATTTTGACAGCTACTTAAAGAGATTATAAAGAAAGTCCCTTTTCATGAGGCTGTCAAAACCATTTTGCAAACTTATTCCTTTTGTTAGGGTCAGAATCCTTTTGTGAGTGAATCCCTTTTTGCAAGGTAAAGCCATCTGGTCGTCATCTCGTGAAAAGGGATTTTGTCAGGTCACAAAAAGAAATTGGTGTGCAAAAAGCTATTCTGACAGCTCAAAAAAAGTGATTTTGATAGGGTATGAAAAGGGATTCTAAAAAGTAATTCCTTTTCGCGAGCTTGTAAAATTCCTTTTCACAGCCGATCCCTTTCAAGTGAGCTGTCAAAATCACTTTTTGTGAGTCAATCTCTTTTCACGAGGTAGGGCCATCTGGTCATCATCTCTTGAAAAGGGATTTTGACAGTTCATAAAAAGGGATTGGCTCATGAAAAGGAATCAGAAGCGAGTCACGAAAAGGTATTTTTAAATTTCAAATTACCATTTTTTGATTAAAGTATAGTGGGAGACATTCTAGATGGGCCTTGGCCTCCTTATGTCTATCTTACCTAGTAACCTAGTAAACAAGTAAACCAAAGCCACAGAAGTGTGCAGGACAGCCCTATGAACAAAACCCAAACTAGGATATCAACAGAAGACATCCCTGGGGCAAGTTATAACGTTTTGTTTGGGCAGAAAAAATGCAAACAAGATGGCGACTCGTGAAGAGGGGACTTTTTCTCATGAAGAGGAATTTAATAAATCCCTCTTTGCAAGTTGTTAAAATCCCTTTTTGTGAGCCCAAGTCCCTTTTTGCCACTGTGCAGCTATCCAAAAGATTAAACTGAGTAAGTTCAGAACCCAAAATGTCAAAATTAAACAAATTTATAACTGATTAATATTTTGCCACCAAACTAATGCTGGCTTGTTCTTTGGAGCAAGCTCTTTCTACCCTGAACATTTCAGACCAAAATTCAAAACTGTGTGGCCACAGTGTGATGAGGAAAAAACAGCAAAAACTAGTGTAAAAAAGTGACTTTTACACTTATTTCACTATGCACTGCATGAAAACTACACATCCAATCGAAATGAACCTTGGCACATCAAGAGAACTGCCCCACAAGACAGCACATAAAAAATTGCATGCAAATCTGTTAAACACTTGCAAAGTTATTAAAGTGCTAAATTTGAGGTTTAACATTAAACTGCCTACTCAACCATAACTATAGTTTATAATACACATGAAAATAGCAGAACATTTGATCAACAGCAAATATATTTTGACCTTGCATGCTGCATAGTCACCATATGATGTGAAATACATAGGTAATGGGTAATACCAGCATGTTGTAGAGCTAAGGGACATTTTTAGAAACAAGAGCCACCAGATTGTACTTCCCCATTCTTATCAGCTGATAAAAAAGTTACTTTGTCTATGTTTCTGAAACTAGATTAAGGTGCTTGTCTTGTCATATAATGGTGAAATCACCTCATATCAAATCAATTTTCTTTTCCAGGAATATTTCACATAGAGTGCCAATTTGCATTTTAAACAATATATTTCAAATGATGGTGCAAAAGAATGTCTGCTCCTCCATTTGTTTAACCAATGTAAGGTGAACTAGAAAAAATGATGGAAGCCTATTAAATTTTGAAGAAGGATAACATTTCTTAAAGTCAGAATACCAATGAGCTCAGGAGTTACAGTAAATCACAGGACATGGACACACACACAAACACGCACACTCATCTGCTATCCAGATTCTAGTGTTTCCATGTGGACCAAGAAAATTATCCAGTTTCCAACTGATTTTCCCAAAAGTACCAAGCTATACAATTATCATCAATGATGTATCAGAGAAAAGACTATCACCACTCTCTCATACTACTTCTACTAGGAGGCTAAAAATGCATCTTTATTGACCAACAGATCCATCACAAACATCCCTTCCCCCCATATCACAGAACTCTTCTAAGTGTACACCATGCGAATACTTCCTGAGGAGATATTCCTACATATTGCTAGACATACCTACATAGATACATAGACAGTGTTGGCAGATAAGGGCCTATGGCACTCCTAGTCTGCCCATTAGAGTTTGCAACTTCAGTTTATGTTTTCCTAGAACTATGGTAAGATCCTGCTGTGGTGAATCACCAGTCAGCCACATCCTCACAATTATATGAAATACCCTCCAAAGATCCTTGAAACATATTAAAATTATTGGTCTGCAGACCTTTAAATCCCTGCTGGACTGTTCCTTGCAGGAGAATTGTAATTGTTACTCATAATATGTACCCAATTCTCCCTGAAAGATGCCTGCTCTGTATTTCAATGTATTTATAGCACATGATGATCTGTACCCAGTCTATTGGAGTATGTTATGTATTTTCCTCTTTTTTATTCCTTCTCTTGTTCCCCTGCTCTAAACAGTTATATCTTACAGATTATTATTGTATCAGTGTTGGGTAAGTTACTTTTTCTATTACTTTTGGAAAATTGTTCCAGAAAGCTATGTCACTAGCAAGGATGGAGAAGTACTGGAAAAAGTAATACACCTTACAGTTACAATTACTTATGTCTTTTTATACAAAATAAATATGTAACTGTTTACATTTATTTGAAAGTAATTATTAACTAACCTATTACTTTCAAAAAATGTAATCTGTTATTTATGATTTTTGTACTGTTGCATAAAAAGATATAAGTAACTATAATTGTAAGGTGTATTACTTTTTCTAGTACTTCTCCATCCTTACTAGTGACTGCACTGAGCTTCCTTGAACAAGTTTCCAAATGTAATAGAAAGTAATAGAAAAAGTAACTTACCCAACACTGTATTGCATATACCTAACTGTTGTTTTGTCATGTATCTAGATCTTCCATGTTAGAAATGTTTTCTATATCACACTCAGTCAAAATATGTATAGAAATACATTTCCTTCTGTTGTATCCATCCAGGTCCACTTTGTAAATGATCCTGCTTAATGGTGTTATTCCTGGTGAAATAAAAATTGATTGTTTGAATGATACTGAATTTCATAGCATTCATTTATGAGTTTCATTTGCATTTATATATAAAAACATTCCAAAAACAACTATATGATACCGATATGTCCATCCATGCAGACCACAGCAGCACACAGTTGCTGTGTCCAAACACCCAGAGTGCCCTCCCATGAATATGCACCACACACGGTGGTACCACCCCATATGCAACACAGTGTACCTCTCCCACACACACACCTGCAGAGTGCTCACCCAATGTCGCATGCAGGACTGGACACCGCATTGTTGGTGCAGCTACAGCCATGTGTGTGAGGTGTGGTGTACCCAAATGGGTGTGATGTTGTAATGTGACCCATCCCCACCCCGCATGCTCCTGTGTTGCACATGTATGCACAAAACCTTCCTGGCCGTGGAAGTGCACCCCTGAGTGCATGGCTACTCAGCCATTGAAGACAGGCCCCCTGCCTTCATTCAAGGTCACCATATCAGTGCCTGCACTGTTCCCTGCTACAGGGAACCCCTGTGCACTGCACCAGCTGCTGGGAAATGGTGGCCCACACCTGTGACCTGGGCACCTGCTGATCTTCATGGCTGACCAGCTTCCCCTCCATAAACATCACCAGGGCAACCAGGTGAAGCAGCTCCAGCTCAGACCAGTTCATGGCCCTAGGCCCAATCCTCCCAGCCCTAGGCATTCCCACACAAGATGCAGTCCACTGGTGCAAGCACGGGTTGTGCAGCAGAAATCCAAAATGGTGAGGACTTCCGGTGACATCACCAGGCAAATGGGAGCCTAGATAGAGAGCTCTAGGAGAAACCCAGCTAATCTAATCTAATCCTCTCGGTAGAAATAGCTTCAAACCCTGTTGGGCACAAATTCAAAGGTGCAAGATGTCCATCAAAGGTAACAAATTGAAAGGACCAAGAAATAATAACTCTCAAGCTAAATTTAAACAGCTAACGCTAGATGAGGGAAATGGATGGCTTCACGGCCCGGTCCCGCCGAGATCGCACAGTTTCTGAGTCATCACTTGAGCTGGAAAAGGATGAATCGATCCGACCTAGAAAAATGGAGAGGACACTGCAACAAATCCTTATTTCAGTACAAAAGATAGAATCTTCCTTGGCAGATCTCCGACAAGATGTGAAAAATATGGATTCGCGTATTGCAGAGAATACGGCGAAAATCACGGAGGTAACGGAACTCCAAGATACAGACCAAAGAATAATACTGTTCCTCTTGCAGAAAGAAAGAGATACTCACGCATGGTTAGAGGACATTGAAAACCGTTCATGCCAGAATAATTTCCGAATCCACGGAGTTCCGGAGGGTGCAGAGGCGGGTTTTGTAACCCCTGTAGACTTTGTGCAAAAGATACTCCATTCTACGCTTGAAATCCCCTCGGACCTAGACCTCACAATGGATCAAGAACATCGTTCTTTGGTCCCCAAGCCCACAAGCCCTTCGGCCCAGCCTCGGTCCTGGGTGGTGAGAATGGTGCTCTTTCAGAGTAAAGAATGGGTACTGAGAGAGGCATAGAGAGTCAGGGACATCAAATACCAAGGGGCAGCAATCTACTTTGAACAAGACTTTTCACCAGCCCTCCAAAACGAAAGGCTAAAAGTGCGATCAGTAATAAAAGAATTAAAAGAAAAAAAGAATATCAGAGCACAGCTACTGTTCCAGGATAAATTGCGTCTCCACCTCGATTCAGGGCCAAAAACCTTTCCAAGCTTATTGGATGCAGCAACACAGCTGAAAGAATGGGAAATTTCATTACCGGACTTAGAACTGGAACTATTGGAGCAAACGTTGTTTAAAAACGCATGGCATCCAGTAAGTAAACTGCAGAAGTGAGCATTTCCAGGATCCCTTCCGAAGCAACTAATGAAAGATGCCAACAAAATTCTACTCCGAACAGTGAGAACCCTGAGTCAAGCTGAGAAGGGCCCGACTACAAAGGCCTCACAACATCGTTGAACTCTCAAGGTCCAAGGAGAGAATAAGAAGGGACACTAGCTTAAATGGACCTGAAATATTATGCTCACAGATAAGTTTAAACCATGTGATAAATAAGGGGAGGTTTGTGAGACCAGGGCATTTTTGAAAAGTAAAAATATATAAATAGTAAATTCTCTCTCTTAGCTCCCATAATGTAAGCCCGCTAATAAACTTGATGGGGATCTCCCGGATCCCCCATGAGATCCCTTGGGTGGTGTGGTGGAGGGCCCAGGGCTGGGAACCCCACAGAGCTGGATTGTTGGTGATATGAACTTCCTTGCCCAGACCTGCCCTACCTAAATTAGAGACTCCTTCACAACGTGAAATTGCGGCTGGACCTGAGATGACCCCAGACAACAGTGGGTCTGAATGAGATCTATCTCAAGGGAGTGGCCATTTTATGAACTGTTCTCCCTTGTCTGATGCCACAGGTCTGTCGGTCATTTCCCAAATGAGGGAGGCCACTTATCCAGAAATGCCACAAATACCCCATCCCCGTGACTCACCGGTGGTTCCTAGTTCCTGGCCATTCATGGCTCGATCTGACAGGCTTCTCGATTTAACTGAGAGGCGGGGATGGGTTGATGCATGCTGTGGGGGGGTATCAGGTGGTTGCGATTGCTGGGACAATGGATTACATGGTGTAGGCACTATGTGAGGGATAGATGGGTTAAAACTCTAGGTGTACAGGTTCTGCTCAGACCTCTGGGCCTGTAGCTTAGGGACTGTGTGCAAATTCCACTGTTTCCTGGTGGCCGCGTCTGCTGGATCCCATTGGGTGGCACTTCTTATTGTACAATACAGAATTTCTCAGATGCGAGTCTTTCAGAGTCGGGGACAGTGGATTTCTCATGTTGTTTGTGGCTCTGGGGTTGCGTTGCACAAGGGAACGGATGTGCCAGGGCTGGGGAGAGATTGAGGGGAGTGATGTCAAGGTGGGGTGGAAAGGATGAGAAGGGACTTGGCAAGGTTAGAGGAATGGTCAAATGTATGGCAGCTTAGATTCAATGCTAAGAAGTGCAAGGTAATGCACCTAGGAAACAAAAACCCAGGGGAAGAGTACACAATGGGGGGTGAGATACTAACAAAAACAAAAATGGAAAGGGACCTGGGGGTAGTCATATCAGATGACCTAAAGGTGGGCAAGCAATGTGAGAGGGCAGCAAGGAGGGCTGGGGGGATACTGGGATGCATAGGGAGAGGCATCACCAGTAGAAAACAGGAAGTTATTATCACTCTGTACAGACAGTTGGTGAGACCCCATCTGGAGTACTGCGTGCAGTTCTGGAGACCCAATCTCCGCAAGGACATAGACAGGATGGAGGCTGTCCAGAGGAGGGCAACTAAAATAGTGCAGGGTCTGCATCCGGAAGACATATGAAGAGAGACTTAAGGAGCTGAATATGTATTGCCTCGAGGAAAGGAGGGAGAGGGGGGACATGATAGAAACTTTCAAGTATCTCAAGGGAATCAACAAAGTCCAAGAGGGTAGCATCTTTCAAAAAAAGAGGTGTGCAAGAACAAGGGAGCACAATTTGAAGATAGAAGGGGGGCGGCTCAGAGGTAATTTAGGAAGTATTTTTTCACAGAGAGGGTTGTGGATGCAGAACGCCTTCGGAGGAAGGTTGTGGAGTCAAAAACAGTGGTGGAATTCAAGCATGCATGGGACAGTCATAAGGCAATTCTAGGGGTTGGGGGTAGGAAGAAGTAGGCTGCTGGTTAACTAGGATCTGCAGCTTATCCATTAGGTAGGGAAATGGGCAGACTGGGTGGGCCAAGCGGTCCTTATCTGCCGTCAAAATCTATGTTTCTATGTTTCTATGTCCCAGATTGTTAATAAAGATCCTGCGGGGCTTCTGACGGAGCGGAGACCCCTCTGGATCCATCGAGGGGTGAGAGGGAAGGGACTTACATGGGAACAACAGAGAGATAATAAAAAAAAAGGGTGCACAATTTCCCAAATCAGGGATTATTACCTAGGATGTATTATTGAAGGCAAAAGGGGGGAGAAAATATCCTAAACTGAAATGTGAAAATGGGTGGGCTGGATCTTAGGCGGATATTAACTCTCCACCTGCCGGTGACGTACAGAATAACTAGGAGTAATAAGATCTATGCTCCAAGTCTCTAACAAGGAGACGGTTAGTGTCTTATACACTATACACCAAGAGTGAACCTAGTGACCTCCTACTTCACGGTTGAGGAGGAGTTCCCAGGGTTTCACCTAGGAAATACTAAGCAGGGAGGAGTGTAGATAATCTGAATTCTACTCCTCTTAGCAATAAATTCCTGAAATAAGGTTATTGTTGTTGTTAACCCCAGTTTTAAGGGGTCTTTGTTCTATCTTTCTTTACTTTAATTGGTTGTTGATTGTTTGTTTATATCTGGTATCCTCCTACTCTAAGATTTTTTTCCCTTTTTATGAGGGAAGGAGTCAAAGAAAGGTATGAATGTAGAACTGAAGTTGAAAGACAGTCACCTGGAGGTAAATCCTAGACAGAGACAGATACTTTCCTCGCAACACAAAATATTAAAATTGCACAGGAGTCACATGAGATGTAGGAATACCGTGCAGACACAGAGGGGAATACTTCTCTGTGCTTGTTTAGTCAACAAATGGAGAAATCGCTTGCCTAAATATATGTTCATATAATGTAAAAGGGATCAACTTCCCTATAAAAAGAACAAGATTATTACAAGAGTTGAGAAGGCTTTAGGGAGATGTAGTCTTCCTTCAAGAAACGCATCTCTCAATGACAGAACATCTGAAACTGAGAAGGGCCTGGGTAGGTCAAGTAATTGCAGCTTCTCACCCTAAATCCAAAAAGGCTGGGTGGCAATACTGTTAAGGAGAGGTTTAAATTTAACAATTGATACCACGGAGAGTGCACTTCAGGGAAGATTTGTGAGGGTTACAGTTCACACTCATGGGCAGGTTATACACCTTATAAACATATATGCCCCCAACTCCCAGCAGGGAGAATTCTTTCAAAAGGTTTTCCAAAAAATGGCTCATTTAACACAGGGACAGCTAATTCTGGGAGGCGACTTTAACACAGCCCCTCACCCCCAAAGAGACAGATCTTCCAACCGACTGGTGGGAAATCACTCGGCCTCCAAGTCCCTAATGTCGCTGGTGAGGGAGATGGGTCTGGTGGACATCTGGAGGGCCCAACACCCGACAGAGAAAAATTATACTTTCTATTCTAATGCACAAAGATCCTATTCTAGAATTGATCTATTTTTTACCTCAGCCACAGATTTACATAAAGTGATGGGCTCATAGATTCTTACAATGACCTTATCAGATCACTCGCCAGTGTCTATCTGTCTGTCCCTCCCCCCTCAGGATAAACAATCACTCTGGAGATTAAATGTCTCTTTACTAAACAGCAAACAGTTTGTAAATAAACTAAAACAAAAAGTGGAAGAATTTGTAGAGATACACCAAGGTTTTAACTCTCAGGCCTATTTAAAATGGGACATGTGTTTTTTTATTTTTTTTATTTAGTTGTTTAACCAGGTACAGCACACTAAGCTGAAATCTTTTTTACAGGAGCGACCTGGGAGCACATGTTAAAAGCTGTCACTAGGGGGGAGATAATTAACTTTGCCTCTGCCCAAAAAAAGCCTGCAACTCTAACACAAAACAGACTCTTAACAGAAATCACTGGAAAGCAACAGAAAATCTGCCCCAACTAATGTAAAAATCTTGAAACAATTAAGACAAGCTAGAGAGAAACTGCAAGACTTTGAAAACAAAAAGGTGGAAGGATACCTACATTTTGCAAACCAAAAATACCATGAGATAGGGGGCAGAGCATCAAAATTGCTGGCTTTCCAACTTCGAAAGGCCCAAGTAAATAGATATGTACTGTATATTGAAGAAAGGAAAATCCGGGCCATAAATGGGAAACACCTAAAGAGATAGCTAACCAATTCCAAAAGTACTACCAAACCCTGTATTCAGAAGACCAAAATAATCTTATTATTTGACAAAAGTCCCAAGCTTTCCTAAAATCCTTAAAGTTACCGACCCTTCCAGAAACAGCTCAAGAGGAGCTAAATAGTCATATAACTGTAGGAGAAACACTAACAGTTATTAAAGGGCTGCCTTCAGGAAAAAACCCAGGTCCTGATGGACTTAGTGGAGAATATTACAAAACCTTAGCCCCAGCATTGGCCCCGATCCTTACAGAGGTTTTTAACCAGTCCTTGGAGGAGGCAAATTCCCAGAAAGTTGGACACAATCCCTAATAACTGTAATACCCAAGCCTGGGAAGGAGAAGACTAAATGTGAGGCCTTCAGACCTATAGCCCTTTTAAATCAGGACCAGAAAATATTTACGAAAATACTCTCAATTCAGCTCCAAAAATATATACAGCTAATAATACACCCAGACCAAACAGGTTTTATCCCCTACCGCCATTTAGCTGACAGTATTTGAAGGCTTTTGAACATCTTGCAGGCAAAAAAGACCATACAACACACTGCACTAGCAGCGTTTCTCAATGCCGAAAAAGCCTTTGATAGGCTCAGCTGGGAATATCTTTTTCAAGTAATAGAGAGAATGGGCTTAGGGGGTAATTATTTAAAATGGGTACAGCTTGGATACCAGCAACCACAGGCTATGGTAAGAGTTAACAGGACCCTTTCCTCCTCTTTTAAAATTGCTAGAGGCACACAACAGGGTTGTCCCCTGTCCCCCTTACTATTTGAAATAAGAATGGAGCCTTTTGCTCAAGCAATCAGACAAAGAGAAGACATTAATGGTATTACTATACAACATACAACCCATAAAATGTCATTATACGTGGATGACACCCTAATTTATATAAGTAATCCGGCCTCCTTCATTCCCAAATTATTGGAACTTATTAAACAATTCGGAGAAGCCTCAGGATTTAAAATAAATATGGCAAAATAGGAAGTCCTGTTACTGGAAGGGGGGAAGAGGGGCCAGGAATTAAAAAGTCTGGTACCCTTTAAATGGGTAGATACCAAGGTGAGATATTTAGGAATCCAGATTCCCACGGAGCTCTCTACCTTACATAGATATAACTATGGAGCCCTTAAACAGCAGGTAACGGCAGACTTGCATCGATGGAATCTTCTCCTGCTTACATTCACAAACAGATTAGAGGTAATTAAGATGAATGTCCTCCCTAGATTTCTGTTCCTATTCACAACCCTTCCTCTTGCTATCCTCCCAAAGGACTAGAAAGACCTAAAAAACAATATTGGACTTTATATGGGCCGGAAAGAAACCGAGAGTTAGATGGGAAGTCCTCATAGAAGAAAAAAGTAGGGGAGGCATGGGTCATCCAGACTTCCCTAATTATTACATGGCAGCCCAGCTTTTTCCGGTGTTGAAAATGCTGACTAGGGGGAAGAGTCATGGTTGGTTAGAGATAGAGGAGAGAGAATGCCATCCAATCACCCTTAATCTTTTACCGTGGAGAACTCTCCCTAAAGATCTAAAGGGTTTCACTAACACACTAACCAAACATACCATGATGACCTGGTTCCAGGCGAGGAAAACTTTGGAAATAACTAGACCAGTTTGGCAGTATATCCCCCTGACATTCCTGCCAGGCTTCCCAGTCTTAAAGACAGATCCAATTCTTTTTAGGTGGGCCATGAGAGGCCTTATATTTCCACAACAAATGGCAATGGGGGAAACAATCAAGCCCTTTGCCCAGCTTCAATCAGAATTTGGACTTCTGAATTCGGATACCTTTAGGTTTTGCCAGTGTATACATTACATTACACACCAAATAGGACTGAGAGAATTAATACAAAATCCAGCCGATCCTATTAAATATGTACAGCAAAAAGTGCTCTCAGGGAGTCTAGGGGGTATATTTCAAGGATATATAAAACTTTAATGGAAAATAAGGGATCCCTAGCAATACAAACAATGATAGATCGCTGGAAAACAGAGGTAGAACATAGAAATATAGACTTTGACAGCAGATAAGGACAGCTTGGGCCACCTAGTCTGTCCATTTCCCTACCTACAGGATAGGCTGCAGATCCTGGTTAACCAACAGCCTATTTCTTCCTACCCCCCACAAGAACTGCCTTATGTCTGTCCCATGCATTCTTGAATTCTCCCACAGTTTTAGACCCCACAACCTCCTCAGGAAGGCCATTCCATGCATCCACTACCCTCTCTGTGAAAAAATACTTCCTCACATTGCCCCGGAACCGCCCCCCCTCTACCTTTAAATTGTGTCCCCTTGTTCTTGCACATCTCTTTTCTAAAAGATGCTACCCTCTTGGACTTTGTTGATTCCACTGAGGTACTTAAAAGTTTCTATCATGTTCCCCCTCTCCCTACTTTCCTCAAGGGTATACATATTAAGCTCCTTTAGTCTCTCCACGTACGGCTTCTCTTGCAGACCCTGCACCATTTTAATTGTCCTCCTCTGGACTGCCTCTATCCTGTCTACATCCTTTCGGAGATGGGGTCTCCAGAGCTGGGCACAGTAGTCCAGATGGGGTCTCACTAACTGTCTGTACAGAGGGATAACAACTTCCTGTTTTCTGTTGGTGATGCCTCTCCCTATGCATCTCAGTATCCCCCCAGCCCTCCCTACTGCCTTCTCACATTGCTTGCTAACCTTAAGGCCATCTGATATGAATACCCCCAGGTCCCTTTCCTTTTTTTTTGTTGTTACTACCTCCCCCCCATTGTGTAATATTCTCCTGGGTTCTTGTTTCCCAGGTGCATTATTTTGCACTTCTTTGCATTGAATCCTAGCTGCCATTCTTCTGACCATTCCTCCAACCTTGCCATAGAAGTTCCTCTATCAGACCAAATGTGGCAGATGGTCTGGAGGGGAGTTCAAAAGACAACTAATTCTCCTTCTTGGAGGGAGTTTAGATGGAAAATTAATATCAGATTCTTTAAAACTCCTTCTATATCGTATCATTATGATACCTCTAAATCAAACAAATGCTGGAGAGACTGTGGGGCCCATGGCTCACACTACCATCTCTTTTCAATATGCCCCAGAATATCCCACTTTTGGACGGAGACAAAGACCCTGTTAGTAAAAATTTTAAGTCTAAACTCATCTTTGAAATTTGAAAATATGGTCTTAGGAGCCCCCCCAAGAAATAAAATCTCAAGCAGGAAGATGCCTATTTAACATACTCATAGCTGTGGCCCTGAAGGCTCTTACCCAGAAATGGTTTAGAAAAGAATCCCCACTGACCTCTGACTGGTACAGGAATATACAACAGATTAAAGAAATGGAAGCGCTTACAGAAAGATTAAGGTTAGCCACCGAGAAATTTAATGTCAGATGGCTACCCTGGTTCAAATATTGGGAGGAGAAGGAGGGCACACCGATTTTGAAGCAACTATTACCTGAATAAAAAGCCATTGATAATTCATTTACATACCCTTGTTGAAGACAAGAGGGGAAATGAGAGGAAAGTACCAGAATTAATTATAAAACAAGATAAAAGAGAAAAGAAACAGGAGAGTATTAGTTATTACAATTGTTTTTATATGGCAATATATTTAGTTGCATAAGATATGCTAATTCAGTATCCCTTCCCCCATATCTATCCATTATTCACTGACAAGAAAATTGTAATGGGAAGGAGAGCTAAAGTGGTACAATGTACTTGTTCCTGTTTAATAAAATTTCAAGTAAAAAAAAAAAGAAATTCAGAATGGCATCACATATGCCAGTAGGCCACCTGCATTTCACTACGAATAGTGGTGTGAAGTGTGATTGGTCCATCAAGCGCCCACTGGCACATGCGCAATGTGCAGTGTTAAGGTGGGAATGTGGGGCATGGGTCAATACTGGGTCAGCCATGTGCGATGTGTACACAGCTGCCATGTTAGGTGTGACACGCGTGTTCAAGCACAGCACCCTTGAAGTGTGGTAGCACACTGTCGTGCACTGGTACATAATGCATGATCTGCATACAACACCATTTACCAGCACAAAGGGCACCACACAGGGGGGTACGGAATGCATGGACAGACTGCACCATGCGATGGGCACCATCTTCATGTCCGTGATGCAATCGACAGTACAGCCACACACCTGGGATCTGCGCCATGGGTACAATGCACAGTGCATGTGCCGATGAATATGTGCCAAATCCAGGAAGATGCTCCAAGTGCAAAGCGCATGTGCGGGACATGTGCCATGTAGGGATGCACCCAACTCAGCAGATGTGCCATGCTGATTGAGGTGAGCTGAGGGCAATTATGCAATTCACAGACAACACTCCCAAAACAGTCTAATATTGTATGCAAGGGCAACTCAGCTGTTAAGCATCTCATTAACACTGCCCCAGACCTCATTTGCATGCCCTGAGCCATAAATGTTCCCAACACAGCCCACACTGAGACTAGGTGACTGAGAGGATTTACAACCTTGAAGGTGAGTACACAGCTAGTCTTACATGTAGTACAGCAGGTTCTGTGGAGTGGGTATGTGTTGTTGTAGACCACTGCCTACACCCAGGCACAACCCAGGGGTGAAGGATACAGAAGACTGCAACAGGAATGTATGATGTAGGCATCCATTTGTATACAGGCCTAGATGCAGTGGAGGCAAGCCACATACTGGGGCTGGCCAACACAGCCTGTCACCAGGCTGCCTAGTGCAGGGATACCTGTTGGGTGACATGGTGTGCCACACACTGCCCCACAGGCTACACCATTGGGGGGGCATGATGGCCAATGTGCCTGCACCAACAGCGTGGTGTTGATAGTATATGTGATGTGCAGACAGCTCTATGTGTAGCTGGACATGCGGCACTTGTGGCACGGCTGTGGCCATGCAGTTGGCCATGGTGTGTTCGATGTACACACTGAATACAGACACAACCACCATGACACACCATGCACACCCATGCATGTGCACTGCCAGTAGTCCCATCTGACAGGTGCTGGTGTGTTCTACTGCAACCACTGTCTGTCGGTAATGGCCACATGGGAATCTACAAGAGCATGGCTAATGTCTGTCTGCACTCTCCCACAGAAACCACGTTGTCAGGAGGTAACAGTGCTGCCAGCAGATGAGAGCCAAACTTCACAAAGGATGAGGAGCAGGCCCTCATCAAGACATACCATCTACGGCTTGATGTACTGATGGGTAGGTGTGGCAGCCGTACTGCACGGGCGGAGGTCTGGGAGGCAGTGGCCCACCATGTCAACACCTTAGGGACATTCAACAGAACCCCCCTGGAGTGCAGAAAGTATTTGAATGATGGGAAATGGGGAACTAAGGAGAAGGTGGCCCACATAGAGGCCTCCCTGTGGCAGACAGGGGGTGACCAACAAGCGACTGTCCACCTAAGCCCCAGTGAACAGCTACCCACAGCAACCATTGCCAGGGCTGCCATGCAAGGCATCCCAAGTTGGTGGTTCCATACTAGTGGAAGCCTGTCACAGCACTGTAAGTAGCCATGGACATGACACATGCCTGGGTACATGTGTGCCCTTGCTGCCATGCCTGTCCCAGTGTGTTGTGCAGTGCAACTGTGTACCCAGGGGCTGAGCCATATGTGGGGGCAGTGTATGTGTGTCCCAAGCCATGCTATGCTCTGCTGCACTGTCCATGCCCATAGTGGAACATGTGTGGTGCCACTGCCAGTTAGGCCACTGGGTCACACACACACTGTTGGGTGTGCCTGTTTTGCCAAAATCACACATGGTGCCATGTGGCCACAGCCTGTCACCACACAGTACCGGTCACAGCATGTGCATGGCTGCTGTGGCGTGGTGGGCACTGCACAGCCACCCTGCAGACTGTCATGCATGCCCATGGCACTACACTGTGACACACTGTACATGTCTGTCTGTCTGCATGAATGTATGCCACTGTATATTCTAGAGCACTGTCCATGTTCTCCCATCTTCTTTACATAGCTCCATTATGACTCACAGGTGCAGCCGTGGGCATGGCTGCACAGGACGCCCAAGCTGGCAATGATGCAGGCCCATCGCACGGGGCTGTGGTCACTGCAGTGGATGATGCCATGCCTGGACTGTCCACTGCACTAGACCCACCAGACACAGCCCTAGTGGTGGTGACCCCATCAGACCCCTCAGCCAATGCCAGCAGGGTGGCCAGTGATGACAACACATGGCTGGGGTGTCTGCTGGGTTTTTCTGATGATGACCCTGCAAACACAGTGGACATTGCCAATGCCATCCTCATGCTTGCATCTGGCTTGCTGGGGGCATACAGCGATGTCACTGTGGATGATGACGCCACACAGATTGAGGGGGACACGGCCAACAGTGGGACACACAGCACACAGAGACCTAAGCGGGTGGCTCTGGATGCCACTGATGGCCCAGTTGTACTTGGCATAGCTGCACAGCTGCCCAGATCAGCTGATGCTGTGCACCCTGAGTCTGGCCCAGGTGTGGTGGGTGAGCCATCAGGGGCATCTGATCCAGGTGCTGCGGGGCACACGCATGCACCTTTGGAGAGTGATGTCACCAGCCTTGGATATGCAGTGGCTGAGCGTGGCCAAGGTCCACCCATGCTACAGCCTGCCGTGGCACATCCACCACCTGTGGATGCCCTGGGGCAGGCTGACTAACCCCCCACTTGTCAGTGACACCACTGTGACCCTTCACCCGCCAACAACATGGAGGGCTATGGCCGCCTCCTGCGTGACATCATGGAGGGCATGCAGCCCTCCACGTGGCATTCAGGAGCCACAGGACAGTGATGGTCCTAGAGCATGAGTTCATGGCTGCATGGCATGCCCAGATGTTGACTGAGGCATGCCTCATGTGGGTGGGCATGACCACAGCATTGGAGTGGATTGCAGCTGCTGCAGAGGCAGCGTCTGCAGCCATTGCACACCGTGGCCATCAGGTGTCCAGTCAGATACCCACGAGTGCCTCCTGCATACCCAGGCAGTGGCATTAGGAGGACCCTCTGCTGCTGATGCTGTCACTACACCTTGCAATGCCCAGCGTCCCCAGCCAAGACATGACTCACGGGACCACCAGGCCAATGAGCACCCTTTCGCAGTCTCATTGCAGTACTCCTACAGGGGTGTTGGCTACACCTTCTGTGGCTGGTGGTGCTGCACCTGCATCCACCAGGCATGGCAGAGGCCACCCACATGTCCGTCATGGTTGAAGTGCACCCTGAGACATCCAGGTCCCCATTCCATCACAGCACATACCACCACTGTGTCCCACACACATGGATGATGATACCTGGGGCAGCTTGTGTGGCAGGCACCTGCCTGTCTGTGTGTACCACTATTATGCCACGTGGCATGGGTGTGATGAGTGTGGTCCAGTGTCTGCTGTGCTTGTGTCCAGGCTGCAGTGCACACTGATCCATGCCATCTCTGGCACAGTCATGGTGGTACGTGTGTGCTGCAAGATGTGTGTGTGTGTGTGTGTGTGCGTGCGCTTCGCGTGCATGCATGTGCACCTGTGTAGGCCTGTCTGTGTATTGTCCTGTGTCTGCCAAGCATTGTACAGCTCTGTGACTACCTGTTTTCAGCACTGTGCACCTCCCAGATACATACCACTGATACTCACCTGCAGTTCCTGAAATGCTTCTCCACCAGCCTGCTCCTGTACTGCCTGGCCCTGTGCTGCCAGCAATGGGTCCCAGTGACCCACTGGTGTTCTGCTGTTGTGGCTCTGTGGCACTGCTTCATTCCTCCCACCCTCCTTCTCCTCCCCAGAACTGTCACCTTCACTGGCCTCAACAGGTATTCTGTGGTCATTGGCCATGTTGTGTAGCATACCACAGGCCAGGAATATGCCACAGGACTTCTCAGGGCTGTACTGTAGGACCCCACCTGACCACCATAGGCACCAGAAATGCATCTTCAACATGCCGAAGATGCGCTCTATGATGGTGCACATAGCGATGTGGGCCTCGTTGTACTGCTCCTCCACCTCTGTTCTGGATCATCAGATGGTGGTGAGGAGTCAGGGCTTCAGTGGATATGCAGTGTAACCTGTGGAGGGAAGGGTTGCTGTTAGTACATTTGTCCCATGTGTGGTGTGCCACCACTCCCTGTCTGCACTGGTGTGTGCATCAGGCATCCACCACTGCCTGTGCCTGTCCCTTCCCTGCATTCTTACCACCCTACCCCTCTGGCTATTACTGGGTCTGCACCTGTTGTTGGACCAGGGCCACCAATGCCATTGGGGTCACACCACACCCACCATTGCCCTGCCAGTGTGCATTCCACCACTGGCCACTGTCTGCTTGTGCATGTCCCTGCCACACATGCTCCCCCATGGCACTGCACCACACATTCTGTGCATTGCACATGTGCCTCCTTGTACCTGTTGGTGTCTGCCTGTGTACTCTTGCACACCTCTGCTGCCCCATGGCTGCTGTGCCTTATATTCATTGTGTATGTTGCTCTCAGCACACACACACACCCTCCTGTCCTGGCATTGGTGCCCTGTCATGCGGCTGGTTGCCATGTCTCATGCACCTAATAGATGGTCACTTGGTAGGTCCCCTGCCTGGAATCTCTGGCAGAGGGCTGACTGTTGCCATATGAAGGTATCGTGTGTACTCCCAGGGTGTCTGGCGCAGACATTGCTGATGTGCCCTGTGGCATTGCACACCACCTGGCAGTTGACTAAGTGGTATCCCTTGCAGTTGATGTATGTGATGGTGTCATCACCAGGAGGTGAATGGATTGCCACATGGGTGCAGTCTATGGTCCCTATGACACCTGGCATGTGTGCCACCCTGTAGAACCCCTGCATGGCTTCTGTCCTGTTCTGCGTGACTCCACCTCTTGGGTCTGTGTGGTGGCTGCTTGTGTCTGTGTCTGCAGCTTGGATTTTTTGGATTTACATGGTTTTCAGCTTGGAGTAACTACACCATTCTTGCTTACTACATCTGTGAAAGTCTCCTGGACTAGATTTCTGCAAAACATCATCACCAGGTATCTGCATTTTCATTTTAAAATCAACTTTTTGGAAGTTATCCCAAGCAAAACATAGTGAAGCAACTAAGCCAGACAAGCTCAGTGACTCTGGGTCCAGCTTGAATCCACATTTTTCATCTGACCTGCTCCATGATCTCTGTGAGGGCTATTCAGCAATGTCTTTGAATGACAAAGATGGATACAGACAAAAGGATTTCACATCCTGCATATGTGCAGGCACAGTTAATCACCTTCAGGAATTCTAACTCATTCTGTGACTCTGGACCTCAGCTGTTGATCATTTCTTTTGGCTATTGACTTAACCACCAGGTATCACTCAATTGACAAACAAATACTGTATATGGCCAGCAGCCCTACTACACTATTGGCTGCACAGCAGGAAATGTCTTCACTCTAAACTGTGGATCTTGGTCCCCCTTTTTTTCACAACCTCAACACTGTAGGTGGCACAGCATACCTGCCACCACATTTGCCTGGATCTCTACCTCATCCTCGAGTCAAGTAAAAAAAAAAGAAAAATACCCCTGCTACAGAAGGCGCACCAAACACTCCACCAAACTTCAAAGCCTGTACCTTTATAGCCTAGCCATCTTGCTTCTGATGCTATTGGGAAACATTCACTCAAACACTGGACCTAAGGAGGTAACCCTAATAAATGGGCCCCCCAAACAGATTTCCATCA
This sequence comes from Neoceratodus forsteri, assembly GCA_016271365.2. Taxonomy (NCBI): domain Eukaryota; kingdom Metazoa; phylum Chordata; order Ceratodontiformes; family Ceratodontidae; genus Neoceratodus; species Neoceratodus forsteri. Next base: position 464,055,516 of record CM028137.1, read on the forward strand.
TGCTTGCCACTATCAACATCTGTAGTCTCCTCAACAAAATTTACACCCTCAACATCTGGGTGACCATGAACAACCCAGACGTACTCTGCATCATTGAAACCTGGCTGTCACCCAAAGTGCTGGATGCAGCAGTTGCATTGCCAGGATATAGGATCTATCAACTGGATAGATCCTCTGAGGATGGTGGGGCTGCACAATATACTTAAAAAATAGTATTCGAGGGTTGGTGTTACCTCAGGTGGACCTCGGATGCCCTGCACAAGCACTAGCTGTACAACTGCTCCTGGGTGCACACAATAAAACCATCACTGTATTCTCTATCTATATACTGCCTAAGGACCCAAGCCCCAGCCTATGCAGTATTCTGGACCATCTTCGGGAGGAAAAGCACCTTGCTGAGAAAGTAATAATGGGGGACTTTAATATAAACTGGTAGTCATCAGCAAATGGAGCTATAAAGGACTCTTTAGCATCCCTAAACCTCACTCAACTCATCAACTCTCCCACCAGGATAAACTATAAAACAGGTACTAGCTCCACCATTGACGGGATCATATCAAGCCATCCTGATCGCATCTCTGATGTGAGAGTTCACTCAGACTCCATCAGTGACCACTACCCCATCACATGTAACTGGTCAAATAAATTCCACCCCCATCCCTAACCATCTACAACTGAATGTTAAAGCATGGGCATCTAGCTCTACTAAAGCAACAACTCCAATCCCATGACTGGTCCCTCCTGGACTCTATTAGTGACATCAATGCTGCTTTTGATAATTTCATCAAGGTTTTCACTACGGCCTGCGACACCCATGCTCCATTTAGAAATATGAAGGTCCATGGAACTATTAACTCCTGGATCTCACCAGAACTCATTACCAAAATGAAACAACGTCACCATCTCTGGCTCATTGCCAATTCAACAGAGAGGCAGCATGACTCTCAGGCATACAAAGCAGCGAGAAATGCCTTTGCAAGGGTGATTCATCATGCAAAACAAGACCACCATAAAGATCTTTTGTCAAACTCCTGGGGTGACAGCAGGAAATTCTGGGCAAACATAAAAGATATCACAGGCACAGTACAGAAGGTCTCTCTGACTACGTTACATCTTCAAGGCAATCCTATTACCGACCCTCTCTTAATTGCAAATACTTTTAATACTGCCTTCACTAATCTATCAGAGGTCCTCTCTAAAGACTTCTTTGAAGATGCTCCCCCATCGGCTTCCCCTTGCTCAGATGCAGAGAAGCCTGATCACCCTCTGTTCTACTTCAAACAGGTCTCTGCCACCCAGGTCAGGAAACTGCTATCCAAAGTATTGGGGAAAACCAGACATAGTGGGGACTCACTGGACCTCAAACTTATTGCACTTACCCTAGAAGAGGTTATACTGCCTATAACTAAAATACTCGACCTATCAGCCTATCCCTCACTCTGTCCCAGTTCCCAGAATTCTGGAAATCTGCACTGATCATGTCAGTGCACAGATCAGGTGATCGCATGGAACCTAGGAGCTACAGACCAATATCCATCCTCCCTCCACTGTCAAAGGTTCTGGAATGCATAGTAACCAACCAGCTTGTGGACTGCCTTGATAAGTACTCCCTGCAATGTACACAGCAGCACGGCTTTAGGAAAAAGCATATCACGACTACAGCTTTGCTAGAATTCACTTGCTTCATCCAGCAGTCATCGACAATAGCAGTCTGGTAGAAGCAATGTTCATAGACCTTACTAAGGCCTTTGACACCATGAATCACAAACTCCTCCTTGACCAACTCACAATGACTGGTCTCTCACATAGTGCACTAAAATGGTTCAGCAGCTACCTTACCAACAGGTCACAGAGGGTGAAGATTTCAAATTCCATCTTGGAACTGCACTCTATCAGATCAGGCATACCCCAAGGGTCCATCCTAGGACCCCTTCTGTTTAGTATCTTCCTAAACAACCTACCAAAGGCCTGTAATTTAAGGACCCTCCTTTACACAGATGATGCTGTCATCTTTGAAAGTCACCTGGATCCCACCGTACTTGAAGATAACCTCCAACATGGGATCCTTAAAGTAGAAAAATGGCTCCAATCCCACAAGCTAGTTCTAAAATACAAAAAAAACAAATTGATGCTGTTCTCATCCTCCCACCATAAACACAAGTCACATGCCTTCACAGTTAAAAATAACCAAGGAGCCCCCATTGAACAAATCCAGCAATTCAAATACCTTGGAGTAACCCTGGACTGCCACCTTACCTATGAGCAACACATTGATATTGTTGCTAAGAACGTAAATGCTAAACTAGGACTGCTGTACAGACACAGACTAAGTCTGATACCAGAAGCACTTAAACTTGCAATCCACAGCTTGGTACTATCTGTTATTGACTATGGCTCGGTTATATAAGGAGCTGCCACAGCTACATCTCTCAAAAGACAAAATACTGCCCTAAACAAAGCCAGTAGACATCACTGGTGCTGGCTACTGACCCATACTTGTGATCTTTTCACCATATCCAGGTGGCTCAAACTACAAGACTGCATCAAGTACCACTCATGTATATTTGCCAAGTAAGTGTTGCTTGGAGCCCTGCTAACGGGCATCACCACTCTTCTATCAAAGCCTCAAAAGTTGCGTTACACACTGTCCTCTGTCTCTGAACTATTTCACATTCCTAGGGTTCAGACCACCCAATGCCAGCAATTCTTCCCTTACAGAGCTCCTAACTGGATAAATGGCCTGAGCTGTGAACTGACTAGCATACCTCAACTAACCCAGTTCAAACATCTCCTGCATCTGCACATACTTGAAGGAAAGTGAGTGTATCTGCTTTAATTAGTCAAGCGACTTGAACCTCATCTGGCAACCTGCATTCCCCAGCCTCCTCGACAAAGCCCCTGGCTGTATCCTTCCTCCCCTGCTCAATTGCTTCTCTCCCCTTCCCCTACCTGTCATGTCTGGACCCTCCTACTCTATCCCACTAACTCACTCACTATGACCCCGACTGACTCTTTTCCACACCTTTCTTCCTCGTCCTCCCCTCTTCCCCCCTCCCCCACACCTCACCATCCCCTCCCTCCTGTCACCTTCTCCTTTTGTGCTTGCCCCCATTCCCACCCATTCTACCCCTTCCTGCCTCACTCAATATGCTTGACAATGCTGCCCGGCTGCATCTTCGCACCTTGTTCTCTGTCCTGCTGTTACTCTTCTTCCTCTGACTCACATTTCCCAATTTCCAAATGGGATTACCCTCCCACGTTTTCACCTATAAAGTCCTAGAATGCCAACTATGTATCTAATTGCAATCACCTATGCTTACTATGTATTGTGCTGTTCTACTGTCCTCTGTATTTGATATTATCTGTACATTTTATTGTGCCAGCACAAGAACCAGGCCCTTCAGGAGCAGAAGGACAAAGCACAGGAGGAATAGAAAAAGATACCGCTCAAACAGAAAAGAAAAAAAGACAGTAGACAACAAGAGATATCAGGAGAAACCAGAACATCCAGGTCAACAACACCTAAAACACAATAATATATAATATCTCTCAAAGAGAACTCACTGACTTAGAACTAAATGTGTTAAGTAGAGGTCTTACTTTTTGTCCTCATGATTCAATCAATGAGTTTGAGTTAAAACTAGACTTGAATAGATTTTATATAAAATTGAGATTGAAGTATTTTTTGCTACACAACCACCAACAGATAGAGACACTCAATTACAAGAGAAAAAGATGTTATTGATTAAAATAATTACAACTTAAGTCCCAGTTTGCACCACCAATAATTCCTCACCAAATAGAACCATATATCACTATGGTGAATACAGATTTGGAGGAATTATTAAAAAAGGAGAAAAATAAAGATAGACAAAATATAACCTCACAGCACAGGAATTTGGAGCACTTAGACTACTAGAAAATGATAATAATATTATTATAAAAAGTGTGCATAAGGAGGAGTAATTGTGATTATGGACTAGACCATTATAGGGAGATTTGCTGTAAACTAGTCAAATCAAATCAAATCAAAACAAATCTTTATTTATCCGGGTGATCATCATTGAGCAAGCTCATTTACAAGATGGACCTGCTGTTGTCCAAGACAGTTATACATGCATAAATTGAGAATACAAAGTACAACATGAGCAAAGAGTTACAAACAAATTTACAGAAAAGTAGTAGGTGCACAATATACATTCCAAGCGTTCTTGTAGGAACATACATGCATCACTCAACTTTGCTGTGGTTTATACAGACTCCACGTATGCAGAAGTTGAGGTGGTATGTTTAGTCATTCTTAGTCAAGCCTCCATCAGAGGGTACAATTCTAGTTCTAGTTCTATTTCTAGTACAAAATAAAGAAAATTATTTAGAGTTAGAAAGGGATCCATCTGACACTATTCAAAGTTTAATTAAGAATTTATTGGATAAATTATTTGATGAAATAGAATTAACTGAATGGGAAAAAATGCACTTTATAGGAGTTCTCCTTCTATTCTTATTTTTTATATTTTACCAAAAATTCATAAAAAATTTGAGAGATCCCCCAGGCAGACTGATTGTATCTGGAATAAATTCACTATTAGAACCATTATCTATTTTTTCGATTTTCATATAAAATCTTTGGCTGAACAGATGGGATCATACATTAAGGACTCAGTGAATGTAATAAAACTAATAGAATCCTTGAATGACACAGATTTATGCATAGAGAATTGTTTATTGGTCACATGGGACTTCAAAAATTTATACACATCTATACCTCATAAAGAAGGTTGTGAAACTTTAAAACAGACATTGGACCTTTTTAAAACTGAACAGAAACCATCAAATAGTACCATTATGAAACTGGCAGAAACAGTCCTCATGCAAAACTATTTTAAATTTGAAAAACAGTTCTTTTTACAAGTTAAAGGAACAACTATGGGGTCTAGTATGGCCCCATCTTATGCAAATATTTATATGAATGACTTTGAGGTGAAACATGTTTTTCATCCACAAACTTTTTATAAGGACAAAGTACATGTGTGGAAACATTTTATTGATGCCATTTTGGTTATTTGGACTGGCACAGAAGTGGAATTACATGAATTCAATACATATCTTAATTCATGTACTGATCATTTAGTTTTTATACTGAATTATAGTGAATCTGAGATCCCATTTCTTGATTTGACAGTTTACAAAGAAAATAATGTATTGGCAGCAAAATTATTTTATTTATTTATATAGTTTTTGTTTACCAGGTAAGTGCACTAGACAAATCCTGCCTATTTTTAGGCACGACCCGGGGAAGGGGGATACAGATGAATGCCAACTTACCTTGAACCAGATTAAGCTGTTTGTGGTATTTTTAGTGAATGAGGGAAATTTGGCCAGGACACCGGGGAAATTCCCCTACTGTTTTCAATAAGTGCCATGGGATCTTTACCATCCACCTGAACCACCAATCCAGGCAGATGGGACCTCGGTTTAATGTCTCATCCAAAAGACAGCACCTCTGAAGTGCAGTACCCCTCTTATGCTGCACTACAGTGTCAGTACTGGGATATTAACCCAAGTGCCAGATGTGAGAACTGAACCCACAGCCCTCTGATCTCCCAGCCTCAGAGGCGAGTGTGCTACCTACTGAGCCACTGACACTGCTCTTATTATACAGGAAGGAAACAGATACAAATAATATTCTACATGCAAAAAGTTTCCATCCTCAAAAATTAAAACAGTCCATACCATATGGACAATTGGTTCGAGCTAAAAGGAACTGTATAAATTCTGAAGAATTTGACAAAGTAAGTTCAGAAATGATAATAAGATTCCAGGAGAGGGGATACAAAAAGACTGATTTGACAAAAGCATTGGGCAGGGTCCAGGAGAAGAGAAGACATGACTTATTGGTTACACACACAAAGGATGAGACAAAACCAAGTGATAGGATAGTCATGACAACCACATACAATGATTTATTTTATGATATCAAAAAAGTCACAAACAGACATTGGAACTTTCTGAAGTCTACTACAATTGGAGAAAAAACATTTCAAAATCTTCCTTTGATGGTAGCAAAAAGGACTAGGACACTTGGTAATAGACTAGTGAGGATGAATCACAAGACACCTGATATAAGACCCTTAAATTATTTCACTACTGAAGAAATTAAAGGGAATTACACGTGCGGTCATTGTGTGAATTGCAATAATACATATCATCTTAAAAAAATAAGAAACACAGCTAGAGATGAGGACATTGAAATACAAGAATTTATTAACAATTCTACCACAGGAGTGATTTATTTACTTAAATGCCCCTGTGATAAAGTTTATGTGGGGAAAATGGAAAGAATGTTAAAAAATAGAATAACGGAACATCAAAGTAACATTAGAAAGCAGGATATTACTTCTCCTGTAGCTAGACATTTTATTCAATATAATCATCAGCTTACACAACTGTGGTTCTTTGGTATCAAAAACATTATTCCTGACTCAAGAGGAGGGGATTATCAAGTGACAATATTAAAAAGAGAGGCATATTATATACTTAGATTTAGAGCCAGTGAGAAAAGATATGGCCTGAATGAGGCCATTGATTGGCAACCTATTCTATAAAGGTAGAATATTGGGTCTAACAAAAAATGCCCTTTATAGGAATCTTAAGACAAAAACATTTCCCATCTAGTCCTTCTCTCCTCATCCCAGAAATAATGAAACCTCAAACCCAACCCCCCATTTCTGTCTTGAACATGTTTAAATAAAAATTAAAAAATGTTCTGATGGTCTGATCTAGTTATTCTCTATATGAGATCATGAAGAGCTACTAAATAGCACACAAATATGGATTCCTGTCTAATATATATATATTTTGATTGTGCACCCAACATTCCCTTGGGATGACCTCTGTGTCTTCCTTTTGACCTCTGTTATGGTCTTTTGAACAGTACATTGATATCTGTATAAATACATTTGAAAACTACTTAGTATAGTGTCACATTAATAACAAACCATTTTGATTGTTAAAATTATAATACTTTATTCATTTGACTTTTTTACTTTACATTAAGAAGGACACCCTCTTTTGGGTGCTTTTGTTTCAGGTTGGGCAGGTAGGGGTTAACACATACACCTGGAGGATTTGACACCTCAGGATGATGTGTTTGGCTCCTCACCTGATTCCCACCTTAAAGATAGTTTAAATAACTAGTGCGTAGAACGCCACAATACTTCATCAAAGAGAATGCCTCATGGAGTCCTAAGAATATGCACATATAGCTCTTATAAACAGGTAACAAGGACTCCATTTTATTTATGATTTCTGGAAGGAAAGCACATTCTAAGTTAAACGGAAATTATTAAATACTTTATATAAGACATCTGTGTTCTCTCCAACAGAATAAGTTACATTTAAAAAGATGCTTATGAAGCTTTCTTAAAAGGTAAAATGTTTTAGAATTTTGTAGTTTTTTAGAATAAATCACATAACAGATTGTGGTCTTTTCACAATAATAGTGTTTTAAAAAATACATTAAAAGCAACAAACATTCTCCTTTCTGCAGTTACTGAGCAGTATATTTGTTTAAGAAGCTTATGAATGCCAGATTTTAAAGGTAAAAATAATTGGAAACATGGTGCACTTAAACGAAGTGGATTATATTGATAAATTATGTGTATATTTTTGTTAACACATCGCATCAATATAGGTGATGTAAATCTGTTTTTACAGATTATGAAAAGACTCTTTGAGAAATATTGCAAAGATATACAGTACAAGTGACATTTAAAAGGCAAGTTTGTAAGATAATAATTCATTTTTTCTGTTGTGTACTGTAAAATGGTATGGAGCCTAAGAATACATTTTGTATAGTAAAAATAGATGCATAATGAAATGGAACTGGATTATCACAGTATATAATTATTTCTGAGTTCTTTTAAGTTCAAATGAGAATAATATATCTGTAGAATTTTCATTTGATAGAAATTATACATTTTTTTTAAAAAATATTTTATTTTTATTTATAGATGATACAGTACATGCACTAAGGAAGGATTTGTTCTGAAATGTTTGCTATTTATATGTACTGTATCATTTGCACTTGATACATAAAACATTTGTGAATGAACTAAGAAAATAAAAATACATTTTTATACTGGGTGAGTGAGCTATATCTATACCAATCTGTTTTTATGAACAGTAAATAAAAAAGCATTCTATTCCTTTTTTATCTCTATCCCTCCATAACTGGATAATATCAGTCCCCAATAAATCAGCACCAGTAGTAGCTCTTATAAGATATACAATGTTTCCCTTAGTCTTTCCTTAATGTTCTTAATTTAACCAGTCATAACCATGTAAGGTTAAAATTGCACATTCTGAAATATCAACTAAATCATTATTTCTGCATTCATTGAGGGGTCCTTGAATTCCACAATTATTAATTTATTGATAATTTTTGGCCTGATTTATGTCACAATTGTTACTTGTGATCCAGTGTTGCCAATCATTCCCAAAAGCTTTTATCTCCTTTTAAAATTCAGTTATCTGAGAAGAGATTGATTGCAGAAATATTTTATAATTAGGGTCAATTATGTTCTCATTTACAAACTTCCTATTTGAAATCTGGTCTTGATTGATCTTTCTATTTTCATTTTCTTTGTTTTCTATTGTTTCAGTTGAATTAGAGCAGGTTGAACACATTTCTGCTGGATTATTGCAAACATTAATGCCCTGCAGGTTTGCATTCTTCAATGTATTTTCTGACACAATTTCACCTTTTTTATTACCTCTTCTTCTATGTTTCTTACTTTTTCTATTTCTTTTTTTTCTTAGGGTAAGGGGTATTCTTAACCAGAGTTTCAGGGATACATACATATGGAAAATCTGGTCTAATCTTAGGAACCATTTTCCAAAATTATATATGGAGATTTTTTTTTGGGGGGGGGGATTAATTTATCTAATTTAATTAATATGACATCCAAACAAAACCCATTCAGGGCAAAATTCCCTTTTAGATTCTCTATTTCATTATGTACAGCAACCAATTGATCTAATATCATTAGGTGTGCAGCATAAGGGTCTTTCATTAAATTTTTCAGCCCTTTGTCTAGACTAAAGGGGTAAGATAAAACAAGTTCATGTATTGTCTCTTTACTTCTCAATTTCTCTTTTTTGTTAAGACTAATTAAGGTATCATGTAATTCTGTCATAATTATTTTTAACTCCTGGACCAGATTTGTCTATTGATTTAAATCAGTGTCTTATGGTTCAGGGGAGAAATCCAATGTATCAAAAAATGACCCATACTGTAGTACAAATCAATTGAAATTGCATTGCCATGATTACTGGTTGGTTTACTATCTACATTGTTTACTTTGGATCTGTTACTTTTAACTGTGCCAATAGATACATCAGAATGGCAGAGGTCATCTATAAAAAAGGAATTATTGACTTTTGAAAAAATCTTAGAAGTAATAGATAATCTAGAACAGTCTTGCTGAGGGTCAATTTTTAAAATGTGTTTATTCTGCCTTAATAAATTTTGAGTGGTCAATGTCACCCTATTCATATCTGATCTATCTTCCAAAATTTATATGATATTTGTTTTTACAAAATGATTACTGATTTTTCACTGTTTAGTGATTTTTTTATTCTGCATTATAGCCTTGTAATCAGTTTTTTTTCTTCTTAGCTATTTTTTGTGGTTTATTTTTCACTTTTGTTTTATTTAAGGGAACTTTTTTATCCTGGATCACATTTTCTGATCAATTTGTATCAGGGGAGTTATCAGATAAAGTCTTACCCTGACTGGGGTTACAAAACCTCCCCTAATACACAACCCCTGAATAACTTGAGGAGTACCTCCTCTGACCAACTCGTTGCAACTGCCTTTAAGGTCCCCCCAAACCAATACTTGCCACTAATACCTAGTTCTGTATCTATAGCTGCCTTATTACATGGACGGACCTCTGCAGCTTCCAACAAACACTGCAGAAACTGCAAAGCAAAATCAAGCCCGCTTATCTTGGCTGCTCTCACCATGATCCCTCAGAAAATGGATCCTCCCATTGCTTATACTTTCTGGCAATGTGCATCTGAACCTAGGCCCTGGACATCCCCCAGTAGGAGACAACACTAGGCTGGGCCAGCTAAGGATAGTATCCCTGAATATTGGAAGCCTCATGACTAAGCTCCCGCAATTCCAGGCATGGGTGAAATCAATCAGACCGGATGTTATTGCCCTGACCGAGATGTGGCAGTCTCCCAAGATTCCTGATACTGCAATAGCCCTTGATGGTTTCACCATATTCAGGCAGGAAAGGCTGTCCAAGAGGGGTGGTGGCTGCCTGATCTACATCAAATCTGATATAAGGGATTAATTTCTACCAGCCAGTCTGCATAACAAGGATACACAAATTCTCAGTATTAATCTCTCTATTGGTCAACAAAATAGGGTCCTTATAGTCTCAACAGTATATCTACCTGCTGGTAAACAGGGGCCCAGACTGGATCACTTCTTTAGTAACCAAGGGCATATCAGCCAAAACTGGGAACAGCTCACAGTCGGAGACTTCAATGTCAATTGGCAATCCCAAGATGCAGCAGCAGCTAGAGACAAAATATCTAGCCTCTACCTCATGCAATTGGTCACACAAGCCACAAGGATAAATTATAGGACCAGCTCAAGTACACTTATTGATTGGCTCCTATACACCTGTCCCAACCATATCACGGAGGTCTCTGTTCTACCTGACTCCCTAAGTGACCACTCCCCAGTTATGTGCACCTGGTCCAATAAGTTCACAAAGCATTCACCTCAGAACACCAGAACTTGCATGCTAAGACCCAGTCTGCTGGAATATTTCTTTCAGCACTTAAGATTGATTGATTGGTCACCTGTCGACACTGTCAGAGATAGTAACCAAGCCCTAGACTACTTCTGCTCAGTCTTTACAAATATCTGTGATATTTTCACCCCTACAGCTCAAAAAAGTAAGAGGGGTCAGTAACCCTTGGTTCTCTGGAACCCTAAACGACCTTATGCGACTCCGGGACAGCCTCTGGCATAGGGCCAAAGCAACAGGCAATATGGTCAACCTCACTGCCTACAAAGCAGCCAGAAATAAATGCATAACACTTATCAGGCAGGCCAAGGCCTACTACTACAAAAATCTTCTAAACAGGAGTTGGGGAAATGGAAAGAAATTCTGGAACTCAGTGAAATCCCTTACAGGCAGGACCTCCAAGGCACACCCTGATCTTCCAGTTACCCCATCAGGGACACTCCTGGATCCAAGTGACATTGTGAATGCATTTAATACTGCTTTCATGGACCTAAGTGCTGTGCTCCCAAGGGAATACCTCCCCTCCCCCAGTCAGGACAGCCCCTTAACTTGAGCACGCCTCCGCCTACACCCAACGGCCTACTGCCTTTCCACTTCAGACACCTCTCCAAGGCTGAGACAAAATGGTACATCAAGTGGGTACTGGGCAAGACCAGGATGGGGAGTGATGCCATCAACATGAAGCTAGTAGCCCTAACACTAAATGAGCTAGCTGGATCACTTATAAAAATCTTTAACACATCCCTACGAATGGGTGGATTTCCAGACAAGTGGATGGCAGCGCACGTCATGCAGGTACACAAAAGTGGAGACCAAGCTTGCCTCTTTAACTATCACCCCATCTCCATTTTACCACCTATCTCTCCAAAGCCCTGGAACATGCAGTATCTGACCAACTTACTGAGCATTTAGAGAAATACAACCTGCTAAGTAAGCAGCAGCACGGTTTCCGTAAACATCACTCCACCCAAACAGCCCTGATAGACTACACTACACAGATCTATGAGACTCTGGATAATGGAACAGCAGTAGGATCAATATTCATGGACCTCAACAAGGCATTCAACACTGTTAACCACCAACTCCTAATACAGTGTCCCCTCTCCATAGGCCTTTCATCAAAAGCTACCTGTCACGTAGAACACAATGTGTGAAGATCCTTAACATTCTCTCTGAGCCTAGGGAGTTCAGCCTTGGATTCCATCAAGGATCCATACTGAGTCGACTCTTATTTAGTCTATTCATAAACTCACTACCTGTTGCCTTCCCAGCAACAATGGTGCTTTATGCTGATGATGCAGTTATTTCTGCATCTGGTAGGGACATCACCACTATAGCCACTGACCTACAGACAAGTTTTAAATGGCCAGAATCTTGGTTCTCCCATCATAAACTGTTACTCAACCACAAAAAAACAAGTATATGCTCTTCACGGTGCCACAAAACAGGAAAAAGCATGGGCCCCACACATAACAAGTCAAAAAGATGAGCTGCTAGAGCAAGTCAGCACCTTCAGATATCTTGGAGTATACCTTGATGACAGGTTCTCTTTCACAACACACATTGAACGCATTGTCAAAACAATTAACACCAAACTGGGAGTTCTCTACTGACATAAACACTCTATGCCCCTGGAGGCTCTTAAACTGGTTACATGTGGCTCTGTGTTATCTAACATTGACTATGGTCTAGTGCTCTATGATGCTGGCTCTGACACCACCCTGAAGAGGATCATAACCCTCCTCAACAAGGCCTGCCATCTGGTCCTGGGTGCTGACTATCAGACACATATATGCACCTTGTATTCGGACACCGCTTGGCTTCCCCTCCATCACAGAATCAAATGTCAGGCTTGTCTACTTGAGGAAAAAGGCATTGCTTGGCCTTATGCCTGAGTCCACTTCCAGACTATACAACTACACCTAACCAACTGTGAACACCAGAGGTGCTGCCAAAGGAGTGTTCCTAGTGCCTTTTAAGTGTACCACACCTGCACAATGATCCATCTCTTACAATAACCACGGTGAGAGATGACTCATAAAGCCTCAAATACTTGCAAACACATCTCAGGTCTCAGGCCGTATTATTTGAAATGTCTATAACCCTTTTTCCTTTCTTTTTTGTTTTCTTTCCTGGGATATAAAGTATTCCTTTATGCAAAATCTTCGTTTATGGGAAGGGAAAGAGATAGGGCAAAGGCAAAATTGTTTAAGACGTGCCTGTAGCCAGCATGATGCACCTTGTCTCTCGAAGCGTGGAATTCTTTGTGCACGAGGACCAAAAAAAACAGATTTTTTAAGTACTGCACGCAAAAAATATAAGAAATATTATAAATTAGTCAAAACACACAAAAAAAAAGTTTACTTTTTTTGTTTTCTTTCCTGGGATCTAAAGTTTTCCTTTATGTAAAATCTTCCTTTATGTGAAGGGGAGGTATAAGCAAAGGGAAAATTGTTTAAGAAGAGCCTGTAACCAGTATGACACACCTTGTCTCTCAAAGTGTGGAATTCTTTGCGCACTCAGACCAGAAAAAAATGATTTTTAAGTATTGCGTGCAAAAAATAAAAGAAATAATATTATTTAGTCAAAACACGAAAAAAATATTTAAAAAATACTATTGTGTACTATTCGCAGTATACAATACACAATACACTGTGCACAATCTATAATCCAAAATCCAACACAATAAGTAAAAATGTTACAACAGGAATGCTTCTGTTAACTGGGAAAGCTGAAGCAGAGCAGAAGCAAAATAAGAAAGAAAACACAGTGATAAAATGAGAAGCAAAGCAAAATATAATCCTGCTTCCTTACTGCTTCTGGAAAATAGGTCTAAAATCCACACTATTTTCTGGGTCTCCCAACTCCATGTAACGGATTGAAGTTTCAACAAAGTACGTACAATGGATTGATGAGATGAGTCAACTAAACATTGACCATGCAAACTGAAAGTTGATGGGTCAATGAATATAAATAGCCATTTTAATCAAAACGAATTGCCACAAGCAATGTAGCAAGGGTTTTAAAAGCTAGAGCAAGATCGAAAGCTCTTATGAAACCGGAACAGCTTCTGCTCTGCTTCTGCTCTTCCCATCAGATGAATGAGAGTGTGTGAGAGTCCACACAACTTACTGACGTATATACCACAGGCTCAAGTGAACTAATTTACATAAGGTGTGCTTATAAAAAATACCTTAAACATATAAAAGTTTCAAAATGTTAAAAGAAAAAAGCACTTCATACTTCATACTTGCTGAGCACTTTGTACATTACATGCATGTAATCTGTTGAAACACAATAGTACGACAATAAAAACTCACAGAATGAAGAAGAAAACTAAACAAAGAACTACGACTAAAAGCTAAAACCAAAAATGTGCAGTACTACACATAAAATAATAAAATAGTAAAATAAAGTTCAAAATAAAGTCATGGGACCTGATTCCAAGATGGGCTACTCTGGCATAAAGTAGGATATGCCAATCCCCATGGGGTATCCTGCGACATACGCCAGGTGATATGCCCATTGCTATTCCAGGAGGGCACCTACACCATTGCATCTGTAGGCTGTGACAATCACAAGATTCTACGACACATTATGCTGCAGCTCACAATGCCTGGCTCAACTGCGGTTTGCAACAGCAACTTAGCCCAGTTCCAAAAGGCCTGCTGTTGCAACCTGCAATTGTGATTCCAGAACACGCAGTAACGTAGCTGACTTCGAGCAGCTCAGAGCTGTCATAACTGGTATCCAATGGCTGACACAGTTGGATGCAGCCTCACAGCACTGCGGCAACTATGCCATACTTTGCCCCCAGCCCCCAAAAGGACACCCCAACCCCCCAAACCCCCGATCATGAGGGACCCCTGGGGTTCCATGGCAGTAGTCCCCTGGAAGTCTGTGCCATCAGTCCTTGCTCCCCATGCCCCCGATGTGTTCTGCGGTGGTCCAGGGTGGGGGGGTGCTCCAGGGGGCCACCTGACACTCGCTGTGAGATGCGACTTGCAGAATTGATACATCATGCATGTGCTACCACCACACGCATGGCATATCTCACAAGTCACAATTGCCTGGACTCTGCCACTTCTGGAATGCTGCATAAGGTCCCTGGCATAGAGGCGACTGGCATAACTCGCAACTGCATGAATGTTATTCCAGCCATCTTGGAATCAGGCCCTTGGACATGTCCATTTCTTTCTTAACTGTTCAAGCTTTGTTCATATCTGAAGCTGGAAAAAACAGTCAAATGTATACAGCAGGCCTCCTGTGCTTCTTATGCCATTTCAAGTGGCCTTCCTCCACCCATCACCATCCTGCTCCCCCCACAGGAAAAACTCCTAAGCTACCTACCAGGGCCTTCCTTCAGCAATGGGGAAGATAGAACAACACAGGAGACTACCACTGGACCGAGGTGCACCTAAAGAATTACTGACAAGGAGATAAGCATTGAAAAGTGAGGTCTCAGTGTTGATGTTGTGCGAGGAACAGAACTGACTTATTTTTAGACTCTAAACAGAGTGCTGCTCCACACCCCACCCTAGTACTGCCAGCAGAAAAATCTTCTAATTAGCAAATAGAAAAGAAAACATACTTGAGATATAAGAAGTGATAACTGACTATATCTGAAAATTACAATTAATTACAGGCAATTACCAGGCAGTACACTAGCTCCTTAGAGCAGATTTTAATGGAGTTATTAAATACAACCATTTTAGTCAACTAAGCACATTTTCAGAAAAAAGAGCTTAGATAACTGCTACTGTCTTCATACAGTGTATATGCTCATGTATGTTTTTGTGTGTTTGTACTCTACACGACCAGGTACGATTTATTAAAAATTTCTATGTTATGTATTGCAGAGTTAGGAGAGAGATTCTGTGAGCTTGATGGCTGATTTGTTAATATTTCATCACTGGGTATGGCTAAGATGTGGCAGAATTATGGCAGCAGGTCGGAGTGAGAGGGATGTTTAATTTTGCTCAACTGAGCAAGGCTGCTTTGGAGCTCAATCATGGCAGTCAGTTGGAGTGGGATGGATGTTTTATTAATATTGCACAAATAGGCAAGGCTGGAATGGGTGCTGGATCGTGGCTCTAGGTTGGAGCAGGAGGTATGGTTCATTAGTTTTGCACAGTTGGTGAAGGCTGGGGGTTGTTTTGCAGCTATGGGCTGGAGTAGGATGGCTGTTTTATTTATATCATAGGCTTTGCAGCACGGGGTCAAGGGAAAAGTGAAAAAAAATTATTGCAGACCTGAATATGCAGGCAGTGAAAAACAAGCACGCACAGTGACTTGTATTAAAATCTAATAGCAAGATAGCATGGAAGATTGTATACCTGGTTTGCTTTTGGCTGGAATAACTGCAGCACATGCAGATTGTCTTAATGATCCATCTCCTGCTTCAATATCTGCTTCACTTGCTCTGTAACTTTCATTGTCTCTTTTGCTTTTAACTGTCACTACTGAATTCTGAATAAATTAACTGAATACACAGAATAAACTGAATGAAATGAATAATATTTACTATGTTTTCTTAATTGCTTAAAGCCACATAATTTATTCCTTTGTATATTTATTTTTCTACCCATGCACAGTTATGGATTAGGCTATAACTGCAGCTAATATGATTTTCTGAAATTCTACAGTTGATAGACAGTGAGAGAGAGAGAGAGAGAGAGATTAGATAGATAGATAGATGTATACATAGATAGATATACAGGCAGACAGACAGACATACTGACTGACTGAATGATTGATTGATTGATAGATGGATAGATAGGATAGGATAGGGGAGGACTGAGAGAGAGTGATGGTGAATACTGACTCACTGTTTTTACTGTAGCCCGTGGCCCAACTTCTAGCTGTGACTCTAGAACTCAAGAAAGTCCCGCTATTCTCATACAGAGAACATGAGTAAACAGCTTCTTTCACTAAAATGGGCAACCAGGATTTTAGAGTGCCCAGAAAAACTGTGTTTTTATTGTATTTTTGTCTGCTGATGAGGTTTTGTTTTTGTCCTCCCCACCCAACATGTGTGGTGCCTGTGTCTTCCCCCCACCCTGCACATTTTGCCCCCCCTCCCCTGGATTATCTGCTGGATCCTTATTACCCCTTATCGACCCCCACATTTCCTGCACATTTCTGATTTGCCCCTCGCCTCTGAGGTGATTATTTTTATTTCAGGGCCAGACCCCCACAAACACACAGTAGTGCCATACTGTTTCCTGTGGCACTCTAGTTACAGTTACTGTTTTTACTGGCCACTATTGTTGTTTGCAGCCTTTTAATTTTGTGCTTCTAGACAACACTGTTTTGACATTTTTGGTCTTGACCTAATGCCTTCAATGGGTGCTGGATGTCAGGGCACAAAAAAATAATTCTTCATTTTGCTAAATATAGAAACTCATACAAAGTAAAATGATGACTGTGCATACTAAAAATCCAACACAGTTATGTGAGAAACTAGCAGATTACATTTATGCATCTATTCTTCTGTTGAGGCTACGCACTTTGCAAAAGAACTAAATATAGCCCATATTCATTACCAACTGTATTTAAAATCAAAACTGATGAGCCATGATTAAGCAAGTTTTTCATGTTGAAATGGTCAGTCAAATAACATTTTATTCAAACAATACTGTGGATCATTGCAAGGTGAACAATTCAGAGGGAGAAGTACCTGTAACAGTTTAGGTGTATTTATAGACAGTACTTCATCAGCTGTGTTCACTACTTAGAGAAACCAGGGTGCAACTATTAGACTAACACTAGCATATCCACATTCAAAAGATAACTTCATTCTCATTTTTGAAAACTAAGAATAGCACAGCATGTAAAGAGTAATGCACTTCTTTTTAAGTCTAGGTGGCAGTGGGTCAAGATATGCATCACTGACTACCTGGTATAGAACAAAAATGAACACTGCCAGTGTAATCTGTAGCTCAAATATACAATGCTTGCTGTAATTTTTCCAGTCTGAACAAAGGAAAGCATTGTTTTTTAAACTATTGTATCATCACATTAATTCAAATCTGTCTATTTTGGTGTGAATTTCAGTCACTGAATGTTTATTCTTAAATCGTGTTCATAGTTTTTTCCCCTATTTTGTAGGAGTGGCTGTCTGAGAGTCGGGTCTGTGAAGACATATGAGCATCTGGCATTGACAGTGCAGTTCTGTGACAGCGAAAGCTGCAAATTTACTATTTCAGTTCTTAACTGTTATTTAAATATATCTGTGTGTGATTACTTACATTGGGATAATACATTTATGTTTCTCACTCTATGTTATGGTTTTCTCAGTGCGTTATTCATGATACCTTAGCCAGTCAACTTTCACTTCTCTCACTGTCATCTGTTCTACTTTCCTGTGGAATTATTTAGATTGGCATCAAAAAAGTATATCTGAAATGCACCTAATGTCTGGTCTGACTCTTCATTTATGTTTGCATAATTATGTTGGTCTTGTCCATAGGCACAAAAGAAAGAAATTCAAAACAAAAGTTATAATAATATCATGTTTAGTGCCTCTGGCCAGTTAGGAATTAGACTGCACTGTGGTTGTGTCAAGGCAGTAAGTACACACTCAGAGTCACAGTAAGTGTATTTAATGCTCACCTTCATTTTCAAGAGAAAAGGGAACACAATCCAGTCCAAAACATTGTGTTCTGAATATGTTTTTTCTCTGAGTAAGATTTGTGTTCCTGCCAGCCCAGTGGCGTGGAGGGCTGAGGCATCTATGCCTTACCTTCTACTACATCAGTGAACCCATGTTTGCAGTGCTAGTGGGCCAGCAGGGGTCACCTGGGAGGGAGAGGATCAAGCATCTGGAGGATAGTTCTCCTGTCCCGGGGAGGGAGGACTGGTGCTCCCACCAAATGACTACCTTGAGGTGGAGGCCTGTGGGTGGTGTGGGTCTGAGGGCACCAGAGGAAGGGAGGATGCTGTGGGACTTCCACTGCCATGCACATGCCTCAGCACAGGCAAGTCTGGCTGTGTGTGCTCCAGCAATGGTAAACGGGAGAAAAACAGAGGAAAAACACTCCACCTGCAGGATGACGCCCAACCCTCTGCAGGCTCCACACCTGGACTGGGCAGAAAGGTACATCTCTGTGACTCTGGGGTGAAGGAGCTGGGGGGGTCAGTCAGAAGGAAGCAGCTAGAGAAGGAGGAGCATAAAGTACCTATAAAAAAAGATGTGTGTTCCTTTAGTTAGAAACTGGTTTTTGCTGTTTTGCCAGCCTTTTGAGATCACTTCAAAGAGGGCTGCACTGCAGGTGGCTGTGTCCATGCCAGGCATTCCATTTACTAATGAGATGGACTCAGAATAGATTAAAGATGTGTGAAATTTGCTCTTTTCACAAAATATTTTGCAGGTGTGAAATGCAAAATTCCATGGATGAAACTTGAAATTGCACTCTTGAAATGTGAAATTTCACATTTTGGTGAAAGGTTGCCTGTGAAATGTGAAATTTGGCTTGCAAAACAGTGAAATGCAGACAAATGTTTGCATTTTGTGGCAAAATTCCACATTCTGCAGACAAAATTTCACACCTGTCAAAAAATTTTGCAGGACTGCAGAATTTCACAAAATATTTATTGTGGTGAAATTGCAAGTTCATGGCAATTTCACCAGTGAAATTTAATTTCTCATCCTCTCTAGATTACATTTTATAGGGTTAGCAATTCATGTTGTGAAGACACAAATTCCATCTAGATCTTGAGGCTACAGATGAATCAGGAATGGAAAAATGTGTCTATCGATGATATTTCCAAATATAAGGTGAGCAATACTCCAGTTTGGATTCGGAATATGCTTATTCCCATGCAAATTGTGTGTTCCTTTATCTAGAAACTGGCTTTCATGGTTTTGCCAGCCTCTTATGATCAATGCAATGGGGTTCACACTGTGCAGCAGGTGGATGTGTCTGTGCATGCCATGCATTGCATTTATTATAATGAGACTCCTCTCAGACTAGATTTTATAGGGTCAGGATGCTAATATTTTTTGAGCATGAGCAAAGGCAAAGCAAAAAAGTTTCAGCATGGAAAAGTGGTAGATTATAGTGTCATCTTCAAACATGTGGCATCACCACTTCCCACCTTGTCTTGTTAGTTAGCTTATGAAAACTGAGAAATGTAGGGGGTCTAGGATTGATCCTTGGGGTATCCCTGTTTTGTACCTAATTTCACAGTTATAACCATTAAGATTAGCTGTACTATGCCCTCTAATATATAATATGATCTGTTCTTATGAATGGAATGGAATGATAGAATCTGGCAAGCCATGTTGTGGAATCATTATGAAACCATCATCCAAAAAAAAAAGAAATTATCATATTGATTTTGTATTTATTAGTGTGCTGCTGCTGCAGTCAAAGACATTGTTACACCACAAAACAGTCAAACAGAACCACTGCATGTCATGACTGTAGCTTGGCTGCAAAAGCAAATGAATCTAAACTTGCCTTGTGGCAGATTATGAAAGTTTCTTCACGGCCTGTGGGATGGGCAGTAACATCCTATACCCACTAGTGACTAGTCCCAGACCCACCGAGATGCTCCATGTCAAGAACCCAAACCATCACTGATTCACCTGGAACTGACAGAAATAATCGCTGTTCCCCTATTTTGGTGTTTAGTGGCACCCCCCACCCTCTGATTGCTGTCTCAGTTGAAAGTTTATCTTTCCCTGGTGTCTAGCGGCACCCCCCCATCGTCATCCTCTCTGTAATAAAGAAAACAGCCCAATAATGTCTTTTTTTTCAACCAGTAAAAAAGAAAATCATCCATCATCAATGCAACTCCCCACCCTGATGTCCTATTCATCACCCACCACCCTACACCCCCCCACACATACATCCACATACCCACACACCTTCACTCACCTGAATAGGTCCAAGACTGAAGATCCAAGACATATCTTACTGCTGGAAAGGACAACTGCTATATGAGAAACTAAGTTAAGTGAAGTTCAATGTATTTCAATGGGGTTTTCAACTTTGATGCATAACATTGCCATTTTTGCATATGTTGACCCCATATTTTCAACATGGCCTTTTTGGGTCCCCACCTCATGAACAATGTTGGAAGATTATGCAAATCCAGCCCAAAAGACAATTTTATGGTTGCTTGCAAAATCACCTTTCAGGTAGGATTTGAACATTTTCATCACACTTGTCCAAAGGTGGGGTAATAAGAAGTCTATGTTGACAATCTGGGGTTAAAATATGTAACAGTGGCAAAGTTATATGGATCCATTGAAAGTTTCCTACACTAGCTTGTAACTTCAGTAATTTAAAAACCTTTGACCCCAAATTTTCAACATTGTAATTTTTTTACATCACCTCATGAACATGACAGCTGTAAATTTTCAAATACAGACCAAACTGTGTTTTTGCACCTGTGGCACAGAATGCTGTTCCGTCAGTGTGGAATAACATTTAGCAGGGACTTGAACATTTTCAGTATGTGGCTCATGAGGTGGGGGAATAAGAAGTCCTTGCTTGCAGTTTGGTTGATGATTTGCTACAAATGCAAATGCAGGGACCTCACACTTCCACAGCAACATACATGTCTGCTTCTATGGAGGGATGCGGACACAGGGCCCAGAGGGCCTGCACTCCCACAAGCAAATGAGGATGTGATAATACTATCTCAAAATGTAAGGAAATTCTTTGCAAAAATCTCCATTAATGCATCAGTTAGGGTTGCTATTAAAGCAACAAAAGCATGGAAATGCAATGTTAGGGTTTTCAACCCTAACTCTGCATCCATCCCAAGCTGACAAAGGGGGCAAGGTAACACAAGCGACCACAGACATCCATCATCAGGTAAGACAAACAACATAAAACTCTTTCCACATGACACAAGAGATATCTATCATCATAATCCAGTGCTTCTGTAGTCATAATGTGGTTACATAATAATTAATTATAATTATTATTTCTAATTATAATTATATAAATAATGGCTGACTGGCACAATCAGGCACATGAATCTATATGCTCAGTGATAGAGGAAGATTTTGACTCCAGAAGATGCAAGTCCAGTGTCTTGACAGATTGGGGGGGCACTGCAATACACACCCACAGTGGCATTCAAGATATTCTTGGCATACTGCATCCTACATGACATCACCATTGCACACAGAATAAACATATCTAAGGTGGATGGTGACTAGGGTAATGGGGATGATGATGAGGAGGATGACAACCTAGATGCGATACCTGTACAAGTGACGACAAGTACATGGACTACAGCAGCTGAACATCATGCCAAATCCCAACTGGTCTGCAACCACTTCACTTGACTAGACAATAACTCTACCAGGAAAGCATACCCACAGGCAGCACAGCACTTGCACATGCCATAAATGGTGCCCACCATGTTACCTGACAGACAGAATGAGTGTAGGCTGGCACACAGGGCAGTCAGCCCTCCAGCCTGTCATGGAAACTACCAGCCACTCAGCCATACCACCATCAACTGGCCCTTCCAACTTCTAAGCCAGTGGGTGGAAGAGCAGCAGAGATGCCAAGGCAGACATCTGTGACTGACAAAGAACCAAACAACTACAAACACACCAGCATGGGAGACATGTCTGGGTATATATGCACATGAGATACCTTTGGCTGTAGACTAGGGATGCTTACATTCAGTGGTCAGCATTGTTGCATATACTGTGTCCATTGTGTGAAAGATGCCACCAGGCAGCAGATATAATCATCCACCCAAGCACCCATCAGTGTGGGCCGCAACATATTGTCCATGGACAATGCCTAAAGCAGGATGGTATTTCCATATGGTAGTTACGATCAGTGACAATACCTGTGACATGTACTCAGTTGTACACCCTGAGGCATGCAACAGTAGTAGTAGTAATATTTTATTCATACTAGACATATGAACAGGGAACTCACTCTGTTGAGCAGATGCTTTTTTTCAATGAGGTCCCGTGGTATAAAAAGTTACCTTTCATGAATACATACATATAAATCCATATTAAATGTAAGACATACCCTCAGTACATAACATAATTATAAACAATAACAGCCTAAACATAGGACAATACATTTCAGGATATTAGGCATAAAGTCAACTGCAGCAAGTTATTTGGGCTACAGTGCCAGGGAAGAGCACACCTCAGATGTGATATGGGCCACTAGGCCCTTGGTCTGAGTGCCCTGAGCACCAAGGATGGCCACCTATATGTCAGTATAGTACAACTGATAGTGCAGATTTCCATGTATATAATGTGTCTGGCAAGTAAACATGGAAATGCCTGCAGCACTGCAGGTCCATGCTCTACCCATGTCTCAACAGCAACTTAGCAGCCAACCAGTGACCTGTACCCCACCACCCAGTGCTATGCAGGTGGTCCCCCTAGTGACATGTACTCCACTACCAAGTCCACCCTGCTCTGCATCAGTCCCTATTGTAACCTGTACCCCACCAACAACTCCACCATGCTATGCAGCAGCCCCCACAATGACTTGTATCCCACCTGCCAGGTCCACCCTGCTATGCAACAGGCCCCCATTGACTGTACCCCCCCACCACCCTGCTGTGCAGCAGCCTCCCACCAATTGACCCATACCCCATGGTTCAGTAGTATGCAGCTTGCCCTCTGGTGACCTGCACCTAACTTAATAAACAGTCATTCCTCCTGTAATATGCACAATTTGGCGGATCAGCATGACTACATAGATAGATTAGAAATACCAAACAATAATAAACCATTTCTTTATTCATATAAATAACTGTAGAAAAAGATATGTAGCATTATAACTTAATTATCTATTAGCCTTAAAACTCCACCCCTTTCCAGTTAAATGACAGCTGGGGAGTTTCTATAAAACAGCCTCTTTATGGGGCTTCTGGCTCCTAAAAGCCCATTTTAGATGACTCTGCACTCAGGTAAGAAGGGTTCTCCTGCATTTAAGAGGAAAAATAGAAAAGAAACATTCTATTTCCATACAGTATTCATTTCTTTAACATATCTCAAGTTAAACATCCACTAAACAATGCAACAACATATAATTGATACACCCGATGGCTGACATTTCAAGCCATCGGGAAATATTTTATCTTTCTCTCTTTTTATTTATTTTATTAATCTGTATTATTTTCCCATTTATTTAAGCAGTTTAGCTTTCATCAACATGCTGCATGGGTCCTACTCTAACATGGGAGCGTTCCTTCTCATCTGTCTACTAGTTACTGGAGGTGCGAGTCAGGGAAAGTGACAACTTTCACTTTCCCAACTCAGCCGTGTTGTGTGGATCAGTGCTTTTGTGCATGAAGCAGCTATGGGAGAGGCATGCTTTATTTCTCTCTCTCTCTCATAGCAGCAAGCTGTCTATTTCATTCTCGGACCATTTACCATCTCAGATCGAGTTGCAGAGGCACTTTAAGGACATAGAAATATAACAATACCTCACTCTGTCTTAATCTTACTGCCAGAAGGCTTCTCCTTTTTCTAAAATGAGTGACTGCATAAAAACTAACTTTTATTTAAGCTTAGGACAGCTTCTTATGTGTACAGTCGCTTGATACTTTTCATTACACCCCAGCGCTTTGTACCACTTGTACAATAGTGCTAATGTGCACTATGGGGCATATTTCACATTATTTGCTCTTCAGTGTAACCCTACTTCTTCCTGTCTCTTTATTTCTTTAAGCACTACCCAGAAAAATGGTTACAGGACTAATTTCTGCACAAGCAAAACATTTTTCCTGAAACTAGTTTGCAGGCATAAGGCAGGGAATGAAAAAGGAGTTTAAAGGGGGGGATAGTCAAGTCAGTTAAAGATACTATTTTGGGTGACCCACTCATAATAGTAGAAAAGGATATACATAGAATATAGTGGAGAAAAGAACGTTACTGCAGTAGACTTTGGGGGTAAGAATACATTTGCCTTACATAGCCTGACACAGGAGAGGGGGGTCAATCTTCCACAGCCAGGAGATGTGTGACTGATGGTGAAACAAGACCCTTTAACAGATGTATATAATTGCCCATGTGGGATGTCGTACACTGTTATGAAGTGATATGTATACCCCCCCATCATGTAAACTGCAGTATACTCCTAATGCCACAGATGTGAAGTGTGACCACTACAGCAATAAGGGAAAAAATTACATGTGCAGCATCATGCCAAGGAATTTTTTGACGTAAGGTGTGGCAAAACATGAAATGATGCAGCTTGTGTCAAAAGGCATGTAGTATGCATTGGAATAACGTGGACATCCCTTGATGCAGGTAACATTCTGGAAACATGTTTGCAATGTACCAAGATCACACATTACAGCATCATGTATGGAGATTGGACTGTGACACCAAAACTTGCAAGATGCCAGCAGGGTGGAAGAGGACCCCCCATTTCAGTGAGAAGAAGACGATCTGCTAAAAAGCAATGTCCAGCAATGTCCTCAGGGTGTTACTGCCACCTGGCAGCAGCAGACACTGTACTAAGGACAGAGACAAGATGTGTTGCAGTATTGTTGCAAAACTAGAGAGACTGTCAGGGTGAAGTGGAACCCCCGGCAGCTAAAGAACTAATGGAATGATCTGGACCTCATGAAGGCAGACATCCTACACTTCCTATGAAACATGGTACAGGAGGCTGACATAATAAAGAAGGGTGGACACTGGAGACATACAAGCAAGTATCACCACACAGATATGAATGTCCTGTACTGCTCTCATTGCTATGTACAGTGAAGACCACCAGGATGAAGTGCAGCACTGCAGAATTCTGCAGTAGAGTTACTGCAGCAAACAATGCAATTTCAGTATGAGTTAAACCTTTATTTTCATACAGCAAACCTGTGACACTGCACTTCATCCTGGTGGGCTTCACTTTATGTTGTGTGACAAGTACCACTTTGCATTTATACCTTTACTGTTCCCACAGATGTGCAGGCCAGCACAGTCAATAATGCCCTAAGTGAGGACAACTCAAGGGATGGTGGAGAGACAGTGGCAGGTGATGCACCAGGTACAAGCCATCAGGGTAAGAGTCATATCCATTGTATGTACACAGTGTATGTTGATTTGTGGTGCAGGCCATGTGCCATGTTATGTAGACTGCAGGTGCAGCACATAGGGGGTGTTTCACAGTAGAAATGATGCCACGCTGTCCACAGTGACAGTGCTCCCAGACATGGTGTTCATAGACCCCCAACACAAGTCAATAGCCCTGTTGTTCATGTATCTAACATACTATCCACTGGGAGCCAACATTCTTGTGTGTCCCATAACACAGGTTTAAAAAGGTGCTCAGGGACAGGGTAGTCAGGCTACAGCACAGGAGGTGTGGAACAGTGATGGGGCAGTAAAGGGCACTCTAGTAGGACAAACCTGATTGTCCTGTCTGACCATGTCTCTGGGATATTGGATAGGGTTCACACCATGGATATACATGACATCCTCTTTGGGTGCCTCGTGGTGGAATGTTGTGGATGGTAACTATCTGTTGATGGCTAGGGACATAGTGACATGGGTAGGTGACTGGCTACAGGGGAGGCAACAACAGTCTGGGAGCTGTTATGTGAGACAAGCTCAAATGTCAGGGTCTTGGATGGTGATGAACTGTTCAAAAAACACAACAACAAGCAGACTTGTAGCATGTAATAAAAGTAGTTTATTACAGATACTCACACCAATACAAGTGAAGCAAAGCAGTCACAAGAGAGATATTTTTCCCAACCCTTGGGTGTTTAGTATTTCTCTCCATGGGGCTGGCTATGAAAGCAACCATATATCACACAATTCTAGATACAGTATGTGGGCCCTATTGGCCAAGAAATAATAGTAAGGTGGCTCCCTTGGGCATTGTTTTATACAATGAAAATGTAAAGTCAGTAGAAACTTAGAACAAAGAGAGTGCATTGTCAGCAATAAACTGAGAACAAAGAAAGTGCAGAATATATAGAAATACATATGAAATGAACTTTGGCAAACATGAGTAAACAGCACAGAGTGTAGAAATGAGACTATATGTCTGAATATAAAAGGCACACAGAATCAGGGTGTGTCATACCACACATGATGGTACTATCAGTGGGACTGGGGTCATCTCACCGCACACACAAAAAAACCAGCAATTAATGCCGTAAGCATAAGGACATGCACTAAAATAACGTTGGGCAAAACACAGACAACTACAAAACAGTGCATGCTCTTAGAAAGCATGGGCACCCCATGGAATTGAGAAAACAAACTCAGGGGGGGTTGCGGACTTCAGGGATGGGGAGAAACTTCTCTGGGGGTAAAACTTTTGTGTGTTTTTGTTTATAATTCAGCAAAATGTTGCCGCACAGGGAGACATGGGGGAACTGAACCATGGTCTCAGGTCTCCCATCCCGCCATGTGCTGGTGCCTTAGCAACTCGACCAAGGTAGCGGCTCAACCAGGCACCCTGCACACAGCAACTTGATCACTACCAGGAAGAGTGTGCAGCAATGGGGAAGTAGTATTTCCCTAGTGCTGTTCTACTCCATTGCTGTAAATCCATGCACTCTCTATACAGTGTGGTTAATACCATACTGTCTTTCATGTGTGGTATTGATGCAGTACCCTATCAGTGTGTAGGTGATGGGCAATGTGGGAATTGTAGAAAGGCAGAGTGATATGCACAGACTACAGAAGTGTTCTGACGTGTGACAGTAGACTGTCAATGGCAAACAG
Source organism: Neoceratodus forsteri (assembly GCA_016271365.2). Taxonomy (NCBI): domain Eukaryota; kingdom Metazoa; phylum Chordata; order Ceratodontiformes; family Ceratodontidae; genus Neoceratodus; species Neoceratodus forsteri. The sequence goes on from CM028137.1 coordinate 464,083,038, forward strand.
GCAAGGTGATGCACATAGTTCAGAAGACCACCAGGGATACAGTGCCGCATTGTTCAGGAAGACGCATCAGTATGACTGAGGAACTGGAACTGTGAAGCAGGATTAGTGCCTTCACCACACAATCAAGCCTTGCAACACTGTCTATAGGATGGCTGAGGGGATACTATACTATATCAAGAGGGGTACTGAAAGAAGCAGAGAAAAGTACTGTTAAACGGTTCACCTATGTTGCAGCAAAAAGAAACAGGGTGACCATCATGAGGGTGCCAGCACATTTCCGATGATGACATTGCACCCAGTCATTCTGCGACCCGAACCCCATTGTACTGAATGCCCCAGTGCATGTTCTGGCTGTTTGAGGGGGGATGGGCCTCCAACACCCCTCATACTATATTATAATTACCTATAGGATGGAGATGCATGGGGAAAGGGGTGCAACACTGCTACAGCGCCATCCCTGCTAAGTGCCACAAAATCCAGTTCACAAGCATGACAGGCGAACTGGTTGTGGTGCCCTAATTGTGGCACTCTAATTGCATCACCCCCATAATGGTCTACCCTGCTAAACCCATACTGACAGCAACAGAGAGAGATACTGCTAATAGCACTGAGATCCTGGGTGAGACCACTCCTGGGTAGTGTGGTCAGTGCCATACTCCACAACCAACCAAAGATACAGACAGCTACATGACAGTGCAACAAAGTGAAACCTGGAGGATGCAGGGCCATTAGGGCAGGTCCTACAGGAACCACAACATGTCACTGAACAGGTACACCCTACAGATCACACCGGAGAGGGGAGACAAGGTAGAGACAGTCACACATGAGACATACATGATAAAGAAGAATGCTGGGGACATCTGTTGCCTGGGTGCTGGGCCGTAGGTTCAGGGCCATGGGTGCAAATCGACAGGAAGGACATTCAAAAGGGCTATGAGAAAATATAATTCTACACAAAGGGTTGTGGAGGCATTGCACAGTCTACCAGCCATAGTGATGAGTGCAGACACAGGTCATGGTATCCTGCATGGTTGGGACAGATTGATGGGTATAGTTGCTATCCCAGGGTGATGGTGTCTTGATGGGAAAGTGGTGGTATGGAAGGGTGGCACCATCTATGGGAAATAGTTCCTGCATTATAATAGGTAGCCATGAGCAGCCCTGTGTGGATTTGGGTAGGTTAGTGCTGTGCATGTCATGTGTCTGTGTATGCGTAACCATCCCTATATTTGTCTCATGTACAGTGTACTGTAGAGGACTCCATATATTGTCCTAACCATCTACTCACCAGACTCTCTCCCCTACCCTGCAACTGTAGATATGTGTGTTCCATTCCCACTCTACTATCTCGCCATCCACTTTGCTGACCCCATCATGGCCCTAGCCTTTCATGCATCCTTCTGGGACCATCATCTCCCTGGGGACTGCAATCTCACATGTTTTCACCAGCAACCTGGCCCCCCATAACTGTGTTGTCAAATTGTAACAGCATATGTGTTGAACATTTATGGCACACCCCCACTCCAAAAACTGCACCTGTCTGGGCTGGGTGCTATCACGTCACCCCTATTGTATCATAGCAGCTGGAACCCCATCCACTACCACTCCATACCTGGTTAGTTCAGACAACAGGTGCCCCCATCCATCCTTACCACATTAGGTCTATGCTTCTGTGGTCACTAGACAGTAGTGGCTTCATTAATGGCATGGACACAATTGTTCCCCCAGCTATGGTGCTCAAACCTTGACAGTGTCCTCAACCTATTGCATACCATGGTTACCATCAACTGGAAGAAGCATGCCCCCTCTTCATAATGTAGGGCATACTATCCTCACTACCCCTTGTCACAACTGACATCATCAGACAATGTGGCCTATTGTCCAAAAAGTCACATTGCTACATCTGCAGGATAGGCGTAGGTGCTGCTACAGACCATGACAAACAATGTCAAGGCACATCCCCAGATGACACTGCAATCCCTAGCTACAGTCAGTATAGTAATCCACCTACCCATGGCACCCCCTCATCCTACAGCCCCATTCTCCTGATTAATGGTCACCGTTTTCCAGCCGTTCCTCTGGTGCTGCTCACCCTGATGGGTTGATGGGCACCGTTTCCCTTCCCTCACCTTGTCCCTCACCCCATGCAACTTAGCATCCCTCCTGCAGATGACCACTCCCCCCCCCTCTTGATTTGGGTCCCTACCAATGTACCACATATGCCTTTTGTATTCATCTGCACTGCCATATCACTGTCAGGTAGAGAAAGGCCCTGTGCACCTCATGTAGCATTTATCCAGTTTGTATGCCACCCTACAGTTATAATGTAGTCTCTACGCCCCCTGACTATTGTCCCTGGGTTACACCTTGATTCGGGCCTAGGCTCAGTGTTTGAGTGTCTTAAGATGTGTATAGTTCACTGGTTTTAATGATATTGTTATGTTATAGGTTACCATATTATGTACTGTACATACTGTAGGTTACTTTTTTCATAATATTGCTGATTGTTATTGTTTGCTGTGTTTGCTTGCTTTTATACATTCTGATAAATCTGATTCTGTTTTTTATCCACATGGTGTATGTCATTACTCCATTGTACTACTGTATGTGATGGGATAGACACATGCACATCCCCCAACAACATGTGTGATACAGTGATGTACTGTTTAGTGATAGGGGCACTGCACCAGCAGTATTGCTGGCTGCAATACAGCGGTATGCAGTATGGCACACATACATCCATGCCTCAGGAGCAACATGCCAATGCATTACATCATTCTGTGCAGCAATCAAAAATACTGTGCCACTGTAAGGATTGACAGTGCAGTATGGTTACCAGCTAATAAATGCATGTGGCCAGCCCGGTGGCGCTGAAGGTTGAGGTGCTGGACGCCACACCTCGTGCCACACTGGTGACCTAGGTTCGGGAACAAGTCTGGGCCATCAGGGGTTGGCAGGGAAGGGAGAGGATTGAGCACCTGGAGGACAGCTCTCCTTTCCCAGGAGGAAAGGGGGTACAATCTTGGCTCTTGGCTGACCTCTGGTGGAGGCCGGAGGTACAGCAAGTATGCAGAGCAAACAGACAGGGTTGGGAGTGGTGGACATCAGTGGGAGTGCCTTGATGTTGCAAGCACACCACTCCCCATAAAAATAGAAAAACACCTGCAGCGATGCCTGGAGACTGGTGCTGGTCACAAGACCAGGAGAGGAGAGGGGTCACATGAGTCCGGCCAACACTTGGATGATGGCTGGGGGGCTTGGGCTTAGGCCTCCAACCCCACTCGGGGGGGTAATCCAAGGGCGGTGACAGGACGGACACGTGAGGGCTCATATCCCAGAGATCTGGTGGGCATGATGTCTTGGGAGTCCCTGACAGAAGGTAGGCGCTGTGGTAAAGGGGGGAGATAAAATAGAAAGTTAAAAATAAATAAATAAATACATATGTGTGTGTATGTGTTAGCCCATATCACACATATTCTATGGCATGTAGAAGCCTTGTAGAACTGGCTGTCTCCAGCTCCATGAACACTGGTGTGTGGCACTCCCGACTGCCTGCTGCATACCCTGATTGGTGGTACATGTATGCAGATAGCAGCATTGCCTGCTATTGCACGGCATCATGATATTGTACACATCCCCCCTCAGTAGGGCTTACTGTGGTGCATAACACCACTATCACTTTTGACCACATTCAACACATCATGCCACTGACTGGCATGTACACATAGTTGTAGTGGACAATCCACTACACCAGTGTATGCCATGCATTGAAAGGGTGTGATAGTACCACACAAAACAGACACACTTGTATAGTTACTTGAATGTTTACTGTGAATATACCCAGGTAAGTTACACAATGTGGTTTCTTTTGTCATGGTGAATGGACTACTTCTAACCCACTGCTAATCACATATACCTATAAACCAAGAGTGCCTTGTTCATCCAGTGACGTGACAAGGGTGGGGGCAGTGTGGTTTTGTGCCAGCACATATTGTGATGTCAGTCAATCACGTGGGCTGAGGTGCATTAATGCTGTTACCCTTATCACACAGCTGTAGTACTGACACAGGTACACAGAGGGGAACTTGTATGGCTCACAAGGGGGATAGGGTGAGTGAGGTGAACTGGCATAACACCGCTGTTCTTACTGGTTAATATTACTGAACGTGTCACTAGGGAGATGGTGTGCCCTTGCCAAAGGGTGGCATCTCTTTGGCCATTACAACTATCCCAAAAACTAGGTGGCCAATATTTAATAGCTAGAGAGTTCTGAGAGGGCTGGCAGCCATAATTGTCAATAAGGCCCTTGAACCATGTGCGATGCATCAGAGGTAGAGATGCAGCAAAATTTTAATTTGCTGGCAAAATTCCTGCGAAATCGCTAATTTTGCCATGTGAAATATTTCTCGTAATTATACCTGCAAGTTGAAATTTCACCAGGAAATTTAGCCTTGCGTTGCTATTTGGATAAATCAGGCAAAATCAGGTGAAACTGGTCTTTCAACATGACTTACAGGTCACATGGGTTGACTGTATACAGGCAGAAATGAGTGGTTCACTTCCTTTCTGTGTAGCTGGAGACTTGGAGAGGAGAAGCAGGCAGCCAGCAGCAGAGAATTTCAAATTAAGATTGTTTTGTGTGCCAGACACTGATTGTTGTGTGTGTTTTTTACACCCTTTTTTGTTTAAAAATAATGTATTAGATTGTGTTTCTGTTCTTTGCTTATAGTTTCTGTTTGGTGTCTGTAGTGTATTTAATGTGTGTGTGTGTGTAACTCCGTCTCTCTCCCTTTCTGTTAGGAATTTTTTTTTTCATCAGGAAGGATGCTAAACAGCAGGTAAGGTCACTGGGAGTAAGGCACCCATTGTTTGCCTTAACAAGTGGGTGTTCCAGTAGGAGAATATCCCCTCTCCCCAGCAGCAGCAGGGCATTTGCCCCCCACCCTCCCAGCAGCAGCAGGAGCATTTGGCCCCCACCCCAGCAGCAGCAGCAGGAGCATTTGGCCCCACCCCCAGTAGCAGCCAGATACTAATGCCCCCCAGCATGAGCATGCACCTCTCACGCCCCCCAGCATAAAGGGTTAGCTGGATGATGTTTCTTCGATCGAAACATCACTGACAGTATGGTGGTGATCAGCAAGCTGTGTGGCAGATCTGTGAGAAAGGGCCATTTTGGAACTGGTGGCCAGAGAAACCATCTGCAGAGCCACCACACTGCAGAGTGGCTCTAGAAACAACAGGAGTTGGCAGCAGCAGGAGGCAGTGGGGCCCAAGAAGAAGAGAGCCAGCAGGATGGGGCTAGTGGTCAGTTAGAGCCTTGGAAGGCACTGCAGCAGCAGAAGAAAGTAGCAGGAGGCAGCAGCACCCCCCTCCACCTCACCCCACATCCACTGGTGGCACCAGGTTTATGGTAGTGGTGAACACACACAGCCTGCAGCTGCCCAATCTGCTCCACCAGTTAGCCATGAAGACCTGACAGCTGTACAAGGAGAGGTGTCCACTCTCCCTTGTGATTTTGATGAATTCTGCCAGGAGGTCAGGGGGGACCTCAGAAAAGTAATGGAGGAACAACAAAAAGTGTTGGAGCTCCTTGCGGAACTTCATCATGGGGGTATTGGTGGTGGCAGTGGTAGGTCAGAAGAGTTTGGGATTGTTTCCAGCGTCGTTTAATTACGGTCTGGAAATGTTAAAAATGGGCTTGCTAATTTGCAAGTGAGTCAGGCAGTGCAGCACCTCAATTTTCTTCTCTTTTCTTTTTTCCGTCCTTGCTTTGTTAATGCCACTCTTTTCCTCATGCACCCCTCTAAAAAATAACAAAAACAAACCTCAAAAAAAAAAGAAAAAAAAACAGAAAAAAAAAATTCTTTGCTGTCCTATTCCTTTTCTATATCCTCGTGTTTCTTTTTCATGTCCAGCATTTTGCATGTTATTATGTAATGTTTATGCTCCCTCTCTTTCCCATTATTTGAGTACCCTACCTTTGCTTACCCTTCATGTCCTCCTGTCATGTAACAGTAACTTACTGTCAGTCCTTTACTCTGTACCCATACACCATACCTTTCTTCTTGTTTTATCTTACTCCTTCTATATCTCCTCCTCCTATCCACCAATGTCAAGTATATTGTAATGTATTAGTCTGAACACATTTTTTTCCCAAAGCTATGTGGTTCAGGCTGATGTTGTGGACTTGAGTTGTTTTGGCTGTGTGCAGCTTCAGTCTGAATAAGTACCCAACAATCATAGAAACATAAGCACTTTTACTGCAAAGTTAAAAATAAATATGTTTTTGAGCTTAAAAATACATGTCCCTTGGTGTTGCCTTCCACAAATGTTAATTTTGTGTCCCTCTCCTCCATTCATAATATTTAGTGCCCCCACTGCCCCACCATAGCCTATTGCTGCCATACTATGCAGAGCAGGCATGCTGAGACAGGAACTATGACAGGAGAAATGGTACATAAAATTGAAACAGAAATATGGTCTGAGTCAGGATGTGATGTGCTGCCCACCATCCCCACTGCCCAGACATTAAGTTGCTGTTGTGGGCTGTGTTCAGCAATGATTTCAGCTTGAAATTCAGTGCTGCTGGTGCCAAACAGGACCCACAAGTCCAGAAATGTTTCCAAAAAATTGTTACAGTAAATTCAGACCGAAATCAGGTCTCAGCAATGTTGTTATATGGCACCCAAGCCACCACCCAGATCAAATGATGGTCTTTGGTCCATTGTTTACAATTGGTTTTAGGCCATATCTTGTTTGTGCTAGTGCAGCACAGGCAGTACATGCCCAGAAATGTTTCCTAAAAAAATGTTACGTCAAATTAAGACTGAAATGTGGTGTCAGTCCTGATGTTTTATGGTACCCCCCCCCAGCACTCAGACATTAAAATGCTGTTTTGGCCACTGTTTACTATTGGTTTTAGGCCACATCTTGTTTCTGCGAGTGCAGTACAGTCAGTGCATGTCCAGAAATGTTTACCAAAAAAATTGCACAGTACATTCAGACAGAAATCAGGTGTCAGACATGCAGTTCCATGATTCAGTCCACCATGAGGACCCAAATGTAATGTTTTCTGCACTGTTTAAATGCTTTTCAGGCTTAACTTTTGTGCTGCCATTGCCTAACATGGCCCAGAAGTCCAGAAATGTTTCCCAAAAAAATTGCACAGTACAATCAGACAGAAATCAGGTGCTAGACATGCAGCTACATGGTTCACATCCACCATGAGGATCCAAATGTGCTGTTATCTGCACCATTTAAATGCTTTTCAGGCCTAAATGTGGTGCTGCCACTGCCTAACATGGCCCAGAAGTCCAGAAATGTTTTCCAAACAATTGTACAATACATCCAGACAGAAATCAAGTGTCAGACATGCTGTTATATGCTGCATACCTTCCACCTGGACCAAAACATGTTTGGCCCACTGTTTACCAATGGTTTAAAGCCTAATTATGGAGTTGCCACTGCCTAACATGGCCCATAAGTCCAGAAATGTTTCCCAAAAAACTGCACAGCACATTCAGACAGAAATCAGGTGTCAGACTTGCAGTTACATGGTTCAATCCACCATGAGGACCAAAATGAGCTGTGTGCTGCACCGTTTAAATGCTTTTCTGGCCTAACCGTGGAGCTGCCACTGCCTAACATGGCCCAGAAGTCCAGAAATGTTTCCAAAAAAATGTTACAGTAATTTCAGACTGAAATCAGGTCCCAGCCATGATGTTTTATGGTGCCCAAACCCCCACCCAGACCAAACAATGGTCTTTCGTCCACTGTTTACAATAGATTTTAGGCCGCATCTTCTTTCTGCAAGTGAAGCACAGGCAGTACATGTCCAAAAATGTTTCCAAAAAAATGGTACATTCAGTTCAGACAGAAATCTGGTCTGAGCCATGATGTTATATGGTGCCCCCTACCACCACCAATAAATTAAAATGCAGTTTTGGCAACTGTTTACAATTTTTTTAGGCCACACCTTGTTTCTGAGAGTGCAGCACAGGCAGTACATGTCCACAAATATTTCCTAAAAAATGGTTCATTAAATTCAGACTAAAATCTGCTGTCAGACATGCAGTTACATGGTTCACATGAACAAAGGACCAATATCTGCTGTTCTCTGCACCATTTAATATGGTTTTCAGGCATAACTGTGGTGCAGCCACTGCCTGACATGCAACATATATCAGTTTGCCATGATGAGAAAAATAAATCCTCCTGAAAAATGGTCCTGATGCTTAAAGTTGCAATTTCTTCCTCCTGCTGCTGGTTTCTCAATTTATTGAGAACTGTGGAATTATCATTTTGCAATGATGATGTCCTGGTTAGCTTTGTTGGCTCTGTGGTTTTAAGTTAGTGTGGATTGAATGACATTTTGTGTGTTGCTGCTGTTGCCTGTAGCTGTTGCCTGCTGCTCTGACTAGTTGCCATTAGAAGTAATGCTTTATCTGCTTCATAGGGATCCTCTTCACAAAGTAGACTGATGCTGCTGCTGCTGCACACGCAAGTATCTATATTTATCTTTTTGGGTGCAAGAGAAGGGGGATGCTGGCTGCTATTGGGATGTCTTCAGTTCTCATATGTTTGTATTTATTTTATTTTATCTAGTGTGCTGAGGAGTACCTCATCATGACATGCCTGCCAGGATTTGGATACAGGATGATGGAATGCACCACATTTCACATTGCACAAGGACAAGGTAAGTACTGAATTTTTCATTACTGGGAGGGATAGATGACTGCAGCTCAGATATCTGAGTAGGATTGTAATTGCATTATTTTTAATTTTCTCAACATGCAGGAATACAGGTGCTGTTAACTCCAGGTGCATTGCTGCTGCTGCTGTTGTTCAACATGTGTGCAATTCATTAACTTGTGGTAAGGATTTCTTAATTTGTGATGGTCTTTGGTGGACGGGAGGTGGAGGAGGAGGAAGTGGTTGAGGCCGAGTTGGTGTGGGGTTGGTAGATATGGTTAAGTATTACATTTGTGGTTACTGCAGTACAGAGATGTCAGACTTTGACAGTAACTATCTTCTGTATGGGTCTATCAATATTCAGGAATTCCGCTGCTGCAATGCATCTGTTAACTCCCAATCTGGATGCTGGCTGTGCTCATCAGAAATAGCCTGTTCATGCTGAGGGTTCCAGTTTAACAGCCATTCCCTGATGTGAGTATAGCATCATTTAATGATGGTGGTGGTGGTGGCGGTGGGGGGCACCAAGTTGTAACAATGCTCAAAATGTCTTCTTTTTTTCTTATTGCCAGGTACAAAGTGCTTCAATTCGAATGGTTGCTTAGTTTTCTGGTGGACATTTGCTGATGTGTCCCATCGCTGTACAGCATTGGTGACTAAATACAAGTCTTCCATCCTGATCGTGGACACTGGATTGAGGTGCTGCACCTGCGCGGTGTGGGCCACTGCTGACAACTAAAAACATACGTCATCATCATCAACAGACACGTTCAGCTCACGTGCAGCAGCATGATTGGAGGAGTACTTTGAGTGCTGCTCAAACACACTCTTCAATGTGGGCTGCATCTTGGAAGAAGGTCAACCAAAAATTCTTTACTTGTGTCACCAATGTTGTTCTTGCTGGGGTACGAGGTGAATTCTGGGGCCTGGGATGTGCAGTGGTAGCATGTGAGGTGGGCGCCTGAATCATGGCACCATCCGAAATGGCAAAGCAATATTGATGAAAGCCCGAAAGGTGAGTGGGCAGGGAGGGCAATCAGATGTGGTGGGCTGGGTGACTCTAGCTGCAGGATGTCGCTACTTGTACACGCACATGGGGGGGATGCGAGTATAGTGAGTGTGGCCCAGGAGGGGGCCGGGGTGGCGCTGTGGTCGGCTGCTGAGCTGTGCCGTGTCATCTAGGGTTGGCCTCCAATTGCAGTGCTGGGGTTCCGGGTTTGGGTCTGGGTCTGGGCACTACTGTGCTTTTCTTGCGCCCAGCCCAAAACATATAATTTTTTTTGCTTTTGTACCCTCCCAACATGCACCCCACTGGTGTTGAGAATCCTTAAGTAGGTAGGTGCAGGGAGCAAAGACCCTCGCATTGGGGGTGGGTGTGGGGGGGAACAGCCCCCCACAGAAAGCAAGTATTTTCAGTCCCCAGCGCCGTTCTTCTGTGTGCCGAGGATGTCAGGGTGGCAACCCTGTTCTTGCTTTTGCCACCCTGATGTTGTGATAATGTGAGTCGTGGTTTAGCGCTCACCATTATCACATATAACCATGAGCAGCATGTATGAAACTGGTTATTTTGATGGATTTGGTGCCTGGTGGTGTACTTTTATAACTTGAAGGAGTGGCAGCTCCACTGCTACTATGCCCACTGCTCAAGAGAGAAAATAATTCCTCACACTCTTCCTTCACCGACACATTCAGCCCTCCATCCTCCTGCTCTTTTGCACTGCTGTCTCTAACATTAAGCTTGACAAGGCAAGTCCCACCAACAGCTCTGGTATCGTTCTGGTGTTGGTGCCAATGCAATGGCTTGTTTTTCAAGTGGGCACACTGGCCACCAGTGCCCACATGGTTGCCCTTTTTTCCATGACTTACACGTGCTTGACACAGCTGACATATCACCACAGTGTCATCAGCTGCACCAAGCATGAACAAATCCCAAACTAAGGACTTAGCACCTCTAGATTTGATATGGGACTGACACTTGGACAGCAGAGCCAAAGGTGTGGAAATTTTTGCTTTTTGTGCCACTTGCATGATATCCAGCATGCTACATTTGGGAGGTGGGGTGACTGGACTGCTGGTTGTTTGCTTGCTGATATTCTCACCCTCAGTCTTGTCATCTAGATGGGCTACATCTTCAACCTTCATCTTTTTCACTTCTGGCTCCACAGGATATCCAACATCTCATCATCATCTGTACCAAAACATATTATAACCTCCTCCTCCCTATCTCTATCTACTGCCAGACAAATATTTCCCTTCTCTGGCATCTCCTCACTGTGGGGGGCTGACTTTTCTTATCTCCTTCTCCAGGAGAAACAGACTGAAGCTGGACACTATCACACTCACCACCATCAGTTCCTCCTTGAGCAGGAACAACAGTCACACTGACAACTTTTTCAAACTTCTCCTGGACCTCTGTGCCTCCACTGGTGTGAGTGTCTCCCTTATTCCCATTATCATCCCCAACAAGCAGACTAGCTACAGGCTGGGCAGTAACAAAATGAGTCACAGTCTTGAAGCCACTTCTAACTTCGATTTTGTTGCAGCTGGCTGCCACAGTAGCAGCGGAGCCCACAGAGGACACTGATTCAGAATCAGACATAGGTTTGCTTTTTCCAACAGACTTCTTTGAGCCATCTCCCACCCTGGCACCTTTACTTTTTTTTTTTAATATTTTTATTATTATTTCATCAAAATAAGAAACAACAATAAAAAAGCCATGAATTTTCTAAACATTAAATGTACAGAAGATAAATAATTTCTTACATCTCATTTAACCACACTTATATATTAACTGTACATATAATCCTATAATTAATTTTATCCCCTCCCCCAACATCTTAAAGGTAGTTCTTCCTTATACTCTTTTAAGCATAATGTTCTAATGCTTGAACATGGGGCATAGAATAAGAATTTTTTAACAACATTATAGCAACATACTCATATGTAACCCATAGCACATATGGGAGCCATAACTAATTCTTAATATCTAGGGTTCCTATCTCAACTAATGAGGGGAGGGATATTGCTAATAATTTCCTTCCATGATTGTCCAGTTGGATCATCAAGATTAAAGTCAGTAGTGTAAATAATTTCTTCATATTGTAAAGTTTCCTTAAAAATAAAACCCCATTTATGATGTTGGAAAATGGAAATTTTAGAATTTTTCCAATTCTCTAGAATTAGTCATTTTAGAACCATTGTTGCTAAAGTGAAAATATTTTTCTCTGATTCCTGAAAGATTCTATTATTTACATTATTAAATAGAAATGGATATATCCGTAAAGAGATCTCCATCTTTAATAATTCTTGAAGAATTTTATGTACACACTCCCACCAAGATCTAATCTTAGGACATGCCCATAAACAGTGAATGATTGTTGCACATTGATGGCAGCCATGCCAACATAGGTCTGAATACTTACTATTAATCTTGGCCAGCCATGTAGGCATTAAATAAGTTCTGTTCAGGATGTTATATTGAATAGCTTTGTTGCTTGCTGAAACATGTATGTTATTATTAAATAATCTGATATTGCTCCATTCTTCCAATGAAAGATCAATATAATTTTCTTCATTCCATTTATTTTGAATATGATAGAAATTCCTTTGAGGAGAGTCCAATAATAAAATATGCATTCTAGGCAGCATTTTTCCTGTTCCATTTTTAATTTGTGACATTTGTGAGATTTTTATTCTACCTAACGAACCCTCTTGTACCTTATGTATTTTCAACAGTTTCTTAAATTTGGCCAATAATGAGTAATGAAAAAGCACATCCCATCCTTTCTCTTTCCATTTTTTGGGTATATAATTATATGAAGGTAATTTGTCTCCAATCAAAAGGTCTCACCATGTTTCAACTTATTTTTTAATATAGAAAATGTAAAGTTTTTATGTTTCCCCCAAATTCTTTGTATGTACTCTATTGGAAAAAGTAACAAAGGGATAGGTAAAATATCTGGTCTATTAATATATTTGTTAATGAAATGAAACCAAAAAATTAACATATGATTTGGAATTGTGTACAATTCTTCATCCAACCAGATGTGTATATTACTATGGGGATAATTTCCTAACAGCATCTTTTTATAAAGATATAAGTCCCTATCTGGAAAGAAGGTTCATAAAAAGAAATTAGAAACTATATTTGCTTCCATATATTTTAAAGGATTAGGGCATCCCATCCACCCTTGTTTCCTAGGAGCACACATTATGTTCCATGCAATGCGTAGCTTGCCACCTTTCCATAAGAATTTGCTAAATGTCCTTTTAATATCCATAAACCACTTTTGAATAGGGCATCCTAAAATATTTTTCATAAAAAACATTAAATGGGGAAGAACCATCATTTTTATCAAATCCACTTTGCCCCAAAAAGAAAGTTTTAGATTTTGTCAATTTGTTAGTAAGTTGTCTATTTTGACTTTAGCTTCATTGTAATTTGTTGTAATATTTAAGTGTTGATTATTAGTTAAATATATACCTAAGTATTTTATGAAATCCTGTTGTTTGAATCCAAAATTTATAATAGTTTCTTGTGAATGCAGTGTTTTAGCTAAATGCATAATAATGGATTTATTCTTATTCAGCTGATAGACTGAAATACTCAAGAATAAGTTGGTAAGTATTCTTTTAAGGATGTATTTATATTACTAAGTAGTAAAAGAATATCATCAGCAAAGACACTTACTTTTGTTTGTATAGCAAACAAAACCTTGTATTTTTGTTTTATTTCTTATGGCAGAAAGATATGGTCCTAATGCCAACATGAAGAGAGTAGAGGACAAGGGGCAACCTTGTCTAACCCCATTTCTCATTTCAAAACATTCAGTTAAGTAATCATTTATTTGTAACTGAACTAATGTATTCTTAAATAGTTTTTTTTATTAAGGTAATTAATGGAGCTGGAAGGTCATAAGCTGAGAAAACTTTGAAAATATAATTTCTGTTTATTAAATCGAAGGCCTTACTAGCATCTAAGGTGACTGCATAATAATTGTCATTTTTATAATTTTGATCAGTATTTATAAGACGATTAATCACTTGAAGTGTTTTATTGGCTTGAAATAAGTTCCTATTCTTCATAAACCCATACTGATCTCCTTCAATGAAGTTATCCAAAAATGCAGGATTCTATTATTAATTGATTTATCGATTAGTTTATAATCGGAGTTTAATAATGTGATTGGTCTATAATTATCTATTGAATCTGCACAGTTTGTTTTCTTTAAGAATCAAAATAACTTTTGCCAAATTCATTGATTAAGGAATTGAACTATTCTCTTTATTTTCTAATAGTTCTTCCACCATCGTCTTTACCCATGGGGATATGTCCTCCCTAAAAGTTAAATAAAATTCATTAGTAAACCCATCTAGACCTGGAACTTTATCCCTAGGTAGTTGTTTGATTATTGCTTCAATTTCACTCACTAAGATAGGTGTAAAATCAAAAGGTTTGGAAACTACTTTTGCATCTGAGAACAGTTTTTGCATATTATCACTACTGAGTATGAAGTCATTTTGAAAGATTTTTTTTATAAGTTTTAATAAATTATTGTGCAATATCAGTATCAGAAGTTAATAAATCCCCTTTATCATTTTTTATAGTAGTAATCAGATTTTCTTGTTTTTCATTTTTTAACAGATTAGCTAATAACTTTCCGGATCTATCCATATGATAATAGTTATATTTTTTCATATATGTTGTAGATCTAATTTCTTCCTGATTTATTAAATCTGCTTTCTTGATTCTAAGTTCTTGCCATTCTTTGAAGTGTTTATCATGATCCTTTTGAACTAATTTCTCTAATTGGGCCAATCTATTATCCAATAAAGTTCTTTCATTGTTTCTAAGTCGGTTCAGTTTTATTTATTACAATATAATAGTGCCTCTAATGGTCACTTTAAAGGCATCCCATATAGAAAGAACTGTTTATGCTCCTGTAAAATTATAGAACCAAAATTATTTTATTACGCTCTTAATTTCAGCAATGAATGAAGGGTCCCTCAGTAAAGAATTATTTAAGGACCAAAACTTAGTATATTTCCTCTCCCTCTGCTCAAATGGTAATTCTAATATTAATAACGCATGACCTGCAAGGCAAATGGGTCAATTAGGGCAGATTGGACATTTTTAACTAAAGATCTTGAGACAAACAAAATTGTCTAATCTAGTAAAACAAGTTTTATTTCTTATCATAATGGGTATAATTCCTTAATGAATTGTTATTTAAACACCAGATGTCAACAAGACATTCTTGATCCAATAAACTATTTAACTTTATAGATGCTGTTATATTATGGGATGTAGGTGGATTAGATTTATCTAGCAAAGGTGATTGTAAAGCATTATACTCACCTGCTAAAATAATGTCTTGACAATGAATAAATTGAAGTCCCTCAGTAATTTTAGCTAAAAAATCCCCATAATAACTAAATGGTGTATAAACTGAACCTATCCCAAGTACATAGTTATGAATTCTGATTTTAAGGATTAGAACTCTACCCATTGTATCTTTGTAGTGATCCATTACCATCAAGTCTTGATTTTGTTTTAATAAAATAGTAATGCCTCTACTCTTTTTTGTTCCAGCTGAATGATAGATACCTTTTATCCACTTCCTCTTCAATTTCTCGACATCTTTATCTGATAAATGAGACTCCTGGATAAAGATTATATCAGCATTTTTTTTAAAGTAGGCTAATATGCAAGATTTTTTCCTTGGTGAATTCAAGCCATTTACATTCATGGATACAATTTGTATATTCACAGTTTTAAGCATAACAACCCTGTACATTGAAAAAAATGGTTCCCATGACTCATGTCTCCTAAAATAATTAACCAATATATTGAGTAATTACATACATCCCAGTTCATTATATAGAAAGAACTATCTAAAATATTTAAATTTTCCTGAAAGGAAAATAAAGATACAATGTAGTTATAGAGATGTGGAGACATCCTGTTCCTCTTGAACATGCTGAAATTTTAGCTCACCCTTTTTCTCCATACTACTCAAACAGCACAGCTTACCCTGCTACTGTAACTATAATTAAACTAGTGTATAAACAAGTTCAGTAGGGCCCCATCAACACCAAATTTCTATTTTACCTGGTAATTCTTCCCACACGTTTAACATCCTGAAACACATATATGATCCTCTTAATAACCACTTTCAGTTTTGATGGATAAATCATTGTGGCTTTATATCCTAGGGACCATAACTTTTTCCTAATTTCATCAAAACATTTTCTTTGCAGAATAATTTCATATGGTAGATCATTATAGACTGACATTTCAGCTCCCATTACAGACAACCTCTTTTTTTTCATATGCTTTGGACATGAACATCTCTTTTTCTACATAATTCATAAATTTCAAAATAATAGGTCTAGAATAATTATTTTTATTAATTGATTTTCTGGCACCCCTATGAATTCTTTCAATAAGCCAGTCAGTTTCAGATGCTTCTGTCTCCATATCAGCTGATGCAATTATTTTAAACAAGTTTCTCAACGATCTTGTAGCATTCCATAATTCTGGCACACCTATAATTCTAATATTATTTCTCCTGGCTCTGGCTTCTTGATCAAGAATTTTTTTATTTAAGATAGGTGTTAGATGTTTCCATGTTTTGAATCTGTCTAGCTTGCGGTGTCGTAGCATCTGTTAAAGAGGACAAATGTTGCTTCCTTTCAATTATGTCCTATTTAATTACTTTGTTTTCTTCTAATAGAGTTTGCATCAAAAGAAACTACTGTTCAAACTTTACCTGATGCTTACATGTATTCTCTAGTGCCAAAGATATTGAATTAACTTTCTGAAACAAACACTTTGCCCGGGGGGGGGGGGATCCGAATCTTCAGCTTCGTGTCCAGAATAGTAAGATTCCCCATCAGAAGAAATGCTATGGTCACTATTCTAATTTATTTCCCCTTCAACAACTAGAGTGTTTATATCAAGATTATTTGTAAGGTGTTTAGAGTTATTTTCTCTTTCCCCTGAAACCTCCTGAGGAAAAGTTGTCTGCGGGGCAATAGAAGAAGGTAATACCTTTCCATCAGGCTCTGCATTGGCCTTCTCCCCCGATTTACACCAGCTGGTCTCAGACTCTAAGTAGGCTCTGTGTAGCTCAGATTCAAGATCTACCACCCTCAAGGATTGTTCTTGTGGTTTGTCAAAAACATCTTGGATTTCTTTATTTAACTCACTCTTCTCGTATTGTATCTCTACATTTGAAGACGAGGGTTTTTCAAATCCTGGTTCCAGCGTTGATGACTCTCGGCTCGTCAGTACCTGGATATCTTGCAAAGTAACTTGCGAGTGGTTTATTTCCTGGTTTACTTTGGTGGGGTCATTTCCAGAACTAACATTTTGCAGCTCAGTCATTTGCACAGGGGAAGGTACAAAAAATGGAAACAGCTTTGAGGGATCCTCACCCGAGGTATTGTTATTTATGGCTAGTTCAATTTGGAAAGTTTTGGGCTTGAGCGAAGAGGCTTCTTGTGCTTTACATGCATCGAGATTAGCTTGTATTTTACTTTGCACATGAGCAGCTGTAGGTAAGCCTGAGAATTTCTTCATATTGTCGTATGGTGTCCTCAGCCCATATGCATTAAACAGCTTGGTATTCTTCTTTTCAACAGAATCTTTTTGATCAGAAAACAGTTTTATCATACCTTGAGTGCTGTAGCTTCTTCTTTTTCCATGGGGGAAGAACGAGCAAGTGTTTAGCAGCTTGTGCTCATGTAGCGCAGATTAACATGCCATGTAGCCTCTCTCTCCCCACATGGGCATGGTCTCCAGTTTCTGTCAATTGATGTCTCAACCCTGCCACCTTTACCTGAAGTTGAACATCTCTTGACTGTCATATTTATATGTGTGTGTTTCATTTAGCTCCCTCTGGAACTATATTATTATGTATTTCTATTAAATTAGTGTGATTTAACACCTGCAGTGCTATCTACAAAGAGCAAACAGAAATAAGAACTGGTTGCTGCTCTGTAATGCATGTGTATATAACTACCTACAACTGCTACTGTAGCCTATTCGAGTGTGAAAACTATTTTATTTTTTCAATCACAAAAAAACATGAGTTAAGTAACATGGGTAACAGGAGGACAGAAGTAACAGACTTTCCATACAAAGCTGATAGAGAACACCACCACAACACGATTGTGCAGTAAATCTGAAAATAATATTTAAGTAGTTCTTAATCAAATGTCAGTTTTTAAATGGAATGATTATTACACAACTTGATAATAACTGGGTAGGTGCTGGTAGGTTCACAAAAACTAAACTCTAAACCAACCACACAGAACATCTCTCAGTCAAAAAAAAGGGAGGCAGTATAGTGCAGTGGTTTAAGGCTCTGAGCTGCAAATCTGGTGACATCCAGCAGACCAGACCTGGGTTTGAATCCCACAGCTTCCACTTGCATACTGTGTGACTCTGAGCAAGTCACTTAACTTCCCTGTGCTCCCAGGTTGCACCTGTAAAAAAGCTTTCGGCTTAGTGTGTCTCACCTGGTTAAACAACTAAATAAAAAAAAATACAAACTATGGTCTGGATAAGTGGTGTCTGGATAAGGCGAGTACTGCAATGTGTTACTACCTACTAAATACAGTTTTGGCTTACAGATATATCAGATGGAAGGGACAACAAGATTTGAAATGAACAAACAAAGTCACCTTCAAAACTCATGATGGGGCCACCACTATCTTGAAAACTATGTTGTTTAAATAGTAGGTCAGGTAGTAAACAACAGTGGTTTTGCAAGGAGAAAAGGGTTAATGTGATAAGCAAATTAAATAGAAAAACATGAACTCTGCAATACAGAGGCTAGATCGCAATATTAATTTATGTGAGCAATTCAACAATGCAGTGTACTTGGATATGAACAAGTCAAGTGGTCAATGTACATGAATACGTTCAATCAAAAAAGTAAATCACAAAAGTGCTAAGCAAAGGGAAACAGGAACAGAACTGCTCAGTCAGAAAGTAGTAACTGTTCAGATAAAGTTACCCAGAAAGGGGTCAATATGTAAGAAAAATATAACAAATAAGTAGCACACAAACAAAAAATATTAAGACTTAAAAGAAATAACAGAAACTCACTCACTACTTGTGAGAAATCTGTCAAATACTAGGAACTAGCCTGCTCTACTTACACATGCACACACACACACAGACACACAGACACACAGACACAAAAAACACATCCTCCCCCACTCAACTCCCTCACAGACACAGACACAGAAAAAAATGAAAACACTACCTTAGTTTAACTAAGTAGTATCCAAAGATACAACAACAAAAAAAGGTTCACTAGCAACACTAGGAACGAAATTGAGATTTTGGGAGCAATTAACTCTCAAAAATCACAAATAAAGAGGGTTTTTGAAGGGTTTATTGGCTGTGATGCACTACACTTAACTGTTCTCTGACTCAACAAACAATCTACTGTGCAGAAAGCAACCTGCATATGATATTTCAGCTGTCTACTCAAAATGCATTGCAATTTCACCGGCAAAATTAAAAAACATTAGTGAAATTAAGGATAATGGCAAAATTTTTCCTTACACAAAAGCAAAATTAGGCAAATTTGGTTCAAAATTTTCCATTACGCAAAAGTGGAATCGGAGGAGAAATTATGTTTCACCTAGGTGAAAAGTTTCATGTAATGTGGGAATTACACAAAATATTTTACTAGGTGAAATTTTCTAATTTCGCTCATCTCTAATCAGAGGATACTCAGGGATGTGGTAATGGTACTGGCTGATCCCTTGGAAGGTGTATTCAAAAGCCCTCTTAGGACTGGGGTGGTTCCAATGAATTTCTGGGTGGCTGACATAGTTCAGGCATAGGGGGCATGGGGCAGCAGGGTACTACAGACCTGCATTCGTACCCTATGGTGGGCCAACAGATGAGGTCATAGGTCCATGATGATCTCTTGGACTACATGGAGAACAACAGTCTCCAGGATAGTATGCAGCACAGATTCATGGCAGGGTGGTCCTGTCAGACTCAGCTGATAGTTTACTGTGACTGGCAACTGGTGTATTAGATAGGGACCATGCTTTAGATGTGCTCTACATGGACTTCAGGATGTCACTCGGCTGGGTATCTCACAGATGCCAGCTGATGGGAATGGAGGATCTGGGTGCAGCTGTGGTCACAGTACACTGGGTAGGAAACTAGCTACAGGTGAAGTGGCAGAGCATGGTGGTCAATGGGATGCCTGGTGGGGAGATCATGAGCAGGGTTCCACAGGTATCTGTTCTGGATCTTGTCCTCATGAACATGTTCACCACTGATTTTGGTGAGGGAATCCAGGACATTCTGTGACTCTGCAGATGGCACCAAGCTCTGTGGGAGGGTGGATAGTAATGGGGGACTACAGGACATGCTTAAAGATGTTCATCAGGTGGAGGGGTGGGCAAAGGTGCAGAATTTGCACAGCAACACCACAGAGTGCAAGGTTGTGCACCTTGGGGACTATACCCCATCATGGGGTACTGGATGGCAGGGGTATGATACATTACCACACCAGATGACTGACACCTTGGAGCTATCATTGGCAACATCTTACACCAATTGACTTAGTGCAACAAGGCTTACTGTATATAACAGGCTGCACATAGGATGCTTGGGTGTATCATGAGGAGTATTAGGAGATGCTTGGGGAGGTAACACATCCCTTATATTGAGCCTTGGTGAGGCCATACCTGTTGTACAACAGCCTGTTTTGGGGTTCTTACCTCAGTATGGATATGGATAGGGATAGGCTCAAGACAGTGCAGTGGATGGCAGTACAGGTGATATGGGGCAAGCAGGGCATGTCCTAAGGTGACCACTTCAAGGCACTACACATGTCAGTGATGGTGCCCAGTGAGAAGAGTGGAGATAATATAGGGTCCTTCAAAAGCCATACCAGGGTGAACTACAGGTTAATATTGCATTTGCATAGAAGTTTGTGGTCATATGTTCCTATGTGGCAGCTGAAAGGAGGCAGGTTCAGGAAGGAGGTGGGAATCTACTATGTTACAGACATGGTGGTGAAACCATGGACCAGAGAGACAGCCAAGGTGGTGGGTGCAGACACCGTTACTTGTGTTATGCATGGCTGGGACAGCAGGATGGATATAGTAGTTGCACGGAGCATCTGCTTTGGGGAGGATACTGACAGGGGGTGCAATGTTATACAGTTACCAGATGTGGGTTCTTCAACACAACCTCCACCTGCTTACTGCAAGACCATAAGCATGCCATTTAACCACCACAGCACTCCCAGGTCACCCCTGAGGACATTCACATGTGCCTAGTGGCCGTTACCTGGTTACACTGCAGAACCAAGAAGGCATCCCAACACATTGCACAGCATATGTTCTACATGGCATTTTGTAACTGTGTCAGAGTGTCACAAGTTCACCATGAAGAAGCTTGGCCCCTCTGCACAGCATGTATGGCACATTTCCATGATGGACAGTAGTGGTGTTCTACTGAGCATCTGGCCTGTTTATCCTGTTACTGCCATGCATCTGGGTCTGGGTCTGTGGTGTATGTGGAATTTTTGACCAATGAGTGGCTACCACTGACCTGCTGGTGGTTGTGTCACATGCAGACCTTTCTGTGCAATGACCCTTGTCCTTTGCAACCTCTGTGCAGCTGCCCCTGTGTTGATGCTTGTTGTGTCATATGTCGTTCCTGACATGTCACTGTCCTAATCCTTCCTCCCCCTTGATCTGGGGGGGTGCACCTGTGGCTGCAATGTATTCAGTGGCAGTGGCATCTTGATTGGGGGGCCCCCTGGTGGTCATGATGAGCTGTCTGCTGTCAATGTGGGTCTGTGGAGCACTGGAGGTCTGTGTTGTGGTTGCACTTGGTTCTGCAGTCTGGTAGGTGGTGACAGCCTGGCCTGTGGTGGCACTGTGTTCTGGAGCCTCTTGAGTGGGGCAAGCTTGGGTGCTGGTCAGGAAGGATACTGGAACCTGTTGTGTGCTAAGGAACTGGATCATGATGGCACTGGATTCTGGAGCCGGTTGGATGGTGGAGGCTTTCGCACTGGTTGGATAGGGTACTGGGGCCAGTTGGGTACTGACGGCCTGGGTTGTGGTGGCACCGAGATCCAAAGCCAGTTGCATGATGACATCCAGGGTAGACAGACTAGTTGCTGGAACCTGTTGGGTGCTACAAGCCTGGGTTGTGATAGCACTGGATTGTACAGTCAGCTGAGTGCATGAGATCTGGGTCATGGTTGGACTGGGTTGTGAAGCCAACTGATTGCTAGAGGCCTAGGTTGTGACAGCACTGGGTTCTGGAGCTTATGGAGTGCTAATGGACAGGATTGTGGGAACACATTAGCATCCTGGGGATGTGGAGCACTGGAAGCCTTTGTCAGGTGTGCAGTGTGAGCTTGGGTGCTCTGTGAGCTGTTGAACAATTGGCAAGATCCTCTGTAGCACTGACTGCTGGTAACACTAGGTGGCACATGATGTTAGTGACTCCAGAATGGTGAGTACCACTGTCAGTGAGGGAATGATGAAGATGACAAAATGGCAACATATGTTTTACCCCCTCCCCGAGGTGCTACTACCTTGGAGTTGTTTATTTAAGTAAGAGGGGGCTGCAAAAAAAAAGCCAAGTGCTGTTTGGGTAATCACCAACATTGCTTCACGATTCTGGACTCGCTGTTCTGGAGTCGGTAATATCACATAGAACCTCACACTGTACATGTTCACTGACTGCACTATATCCATGCTGCTGTGACCAGTGTAACCATAGCCACTGGGGCCACTGTGTATACATATCCAGTAAGACTCCTGAATCCATAGATACTGGATGCACTGTTGCCCTGTCCACTGTATGCATGTGTTGTCTGCTGACTGTGTGGCTGACAGTTGTTGGCAGTGTAGAACTGGTTGCTTGCCATGGATGTGTTGTCCTGTGGTATCAGTATTTTGCCTGTGGTACATTACCTGCACAATACTCTGCAGTGCATCAGAAATTGCAATGATGGCATTTGGCTGCTCATTGTGTTGTGCAATAGTATGCTTCAGCACTGCTGTCATGCACTCAAGTGACTCCATCTGTTCATGTGCGCGTACATGGATCTCATGCAGTATGATAATTATGTCTAAGTGGCATGTTGCAATATGTCATACCCCAGTCTGAATGGCATCTTGTAGCACAGCAATAGCCTCATCCAAGTGGCTGTTGCGTGCCACGGTATTAATGTGATGTTCATCCATGGCACCACATAGTCCTCTTATCTCCTGCACATTGCCTCCATGTTGTTAAGTACATCCTGGCAATATCAGCCCAAGTCATCATCCTCAAGGGTTCTGTTGTCTCCTCCTCTGCAGTTTGCTATGCTGTCTCCTGCTGTTCTGATTATATGGGGCTGAAGCCCTGGGCGATGTTGATATGGATTGTATTTCTGGCTGTGACTGACCCCTCACTGATGTCCAGTGTGGCCAATGTGTTGCCATCACTGTCACTGTGATGTTATGTAACCACTGGGGTTTTGGCATGGCCTGAGATATCCTGTTCCTGCTCATCCTCATCCTCCATTTTCCCAGTGCTGTCTGTGTCATTTGTCACTGCTATCTCTGCCTCCTTTCCTTGGTGTTGCTGTTGTTCAGCAGTGCTTGGGGTGTCAGGTGTTGCATTTCCCGTGTGTTCACTGGTGGTATCTGTAGGGACACAAGATATACATTGTTGCATAGTTGGTGACAAAACATACCAATATGTCACTGTTCACTGTGTGCAGTGCATGTAGTTGTATTGCTCTGTGTCACAGTAGCAGGTAGGCTGCAGCTATCGTTACATGGTGTAGGCTGTGCTGTACCCCAGCTTGCCTGTACTGTTGTTTACTCGGCCTGTCATATTGTCCAGTGTGCATTTTATTGCTTTGCAAGTCTCTGCAATGGTACTTTGCATGTCATAGGTCATCAGTGTAGCAGTATCATTACATCCTATCCACACTTACTCCATAGCTGTGCTGCATTACCCTTCTCACATGGTGCTATGGTGTGTGCATGTACGCATGGCATTGTGGTTACCATTGTCCAGGCTGCTGGCAAGGCTTGAAACAAAGCAGGTGGGGAGTGGTGCCATGACCCAGGGAGCAGGGGCTTGGTCATCACTTACAGAGTTAGGGGCCACTGTTGAGTGTTATCTAAACAGCAGCTCTGGCTTCAGGTACACATTTTATGTGCATGTGTTGCTATGCAGACCACTATGTTAGACTGCACAGGTAGGGTGGGTGTGACACCCTGATTCCACTGTTGGCAGAACAGTCTGCAGAGTTTTATTTATTTAAATTTTGTTAACCAGGTGGACCCACTGAGACTGAAGAGTCCCCTTTTTCAGGGGTGACCTGGGGTTAATTACAAGAAAGTTATTCACAGATTAAAGAAAAATTTGTAAAACACTTTACATATATTTTTGCAGAAATATATTAATACATACAGTGACAAAATATGAGTTACAAGCCAACAGGTAAATAAGGTAATTTAATAATGGACACTATGAGAGCCAGATAGGTTTGAAGAGAGGCTCAGACAGACATATATCAGTGATAGCAGTAGCAGCTGCTTTGTTCTAATAGATAAGCCTTTGGGCATTTCTTAAAGCCACCTAGGGATGAGACTTCTTTTAGGCTGCTGGGGAGGACATTCCATAGGGTGGGAATGGCGGTGGCAAATGACCTATCACCCGTGGTAGTCTTAGTTTGTGGGAATAACAGCTTTTAGGCTGGGAGGAGCATTGTTTAGCTGAAGCTTTAAGCTAGACATAGGGGATGGTAAATTAACTTCCTTTCATGTGTTGGCCACTTTAGTGAGTACAGGATGTTGCAGTGGTTCTCCTTGGGTGAGACCACAACAGCGAATCAACTGATTCTATGGTAAAGGGATTTAAACTTATGCAATTCTCACCACTGAGGAAGCACAGAACTGAAGACCCATAGTGCAGGGTACAGAGAAGGATGTTATTTGCAATGTGAAGCTGTGAGTACATAGTAAGGAAGGGAGCAAGGTGATACGGGAGACCTAACTTTGATTCAGGGATTTAGTTAAGTGGTCGGTGTGAGCTTTAAATGTGAAATCTTGGTCTAGATGTATCCCTAATTACTTAACAGATTTAACTACCTCAATTCCTGTCCCATTTATGAGTGTAGGGGTGAAGAAGTGTGCTCTGCTAGGACCAGTATTTTGGCGGCTGAAGAGGATGGCCTTTGTTTTTTTTAGCATTTAGTACCAGTTTGTTGGTGTGGAACCAGGGCTCCAAGGAGTGTATATCTCTTGAGAGTAGATCGGTCAGTTCTAGGGGATCAAGAAAACCCCTATACACTACTGCATTGTGCGCATTCAGGATCAGATTTGCACCCCGGCAGTTCTTGGGCAAGTCTAGAGTGGTATGGCCATAGCTATACAGGGTTACTTCTCCCACCTTCCCACACCCATTGAGTGTGTCCACTCATGACAGCCTCTGTTTGTTAGTTATTATTAGTACCCTGTGGAGTAACCCCCCCCCTTGACTGACAGCAGCATCCTGTGCCTAAGACATTGATGCTGCCCCCAAAGCCTGGGCCTTTCTTGTATTTTGTACAGTCTTAACTCAGGTTGTGACCTATTGCACCCAGCCCACCCCACTCAACAGTACTCAGGCCTGTACTTTCCAGACTTCTGCTGACACACTACAAGCCATAATAGAAGTGATTGTTATATAACACATTGCACATGCTGCACATTATAGAAGCAGGAGTTGTTCATACACATGTTGTCAGCAGCACTGTTCATCTGGCAACAGATCAGGATAAACATATTTCCTGATGATTTCCATTCTTCCTGACCCATGACACTGGACTATGATATATGTCACAGTTTACACTCTTGTGTTATGCCTGCCATGGTGACTTACGTACCTTGGTATTGTGCTGTGCGTTTTATCATCATAAACATGCCATAGCAACACCCTCATACATCTACAGTTTGAATCTAGCACGTACAGTACAGGTAACCTTGGATGTTTGTTTTACCACTTGCCAGTGGCAGCTATCTATAATGATGTAATTCATTAATTGCAACATTACCCACATTGGCTATTTTCACAATATGTATCTCACAACACTACAAATATACCATGTCATTCATCTTTTGTTGTCAAGAATGAGTTTTGCAATATCAAGTATAAGATGCACCTTTTTGCTGCCACACATTTTGCTTTGCAAGAACAACAGGATCCCCCTGGTAATAACTTTTATTATTTCAACATCTGCTGCAGCCAGGCACTAGCACATCTGACAGTGGGGCGATGCCATTCTAGCTTCCCCTCTTCTGGCACCTATGCCTGCTACATACCTGCAGAGTTCTGTAGCCTAAAGAGATCAAAGTTAATGTCTCCCTCGATTGCATGGCTATTGATGTGCTGCCACGTGCTTTTACTGGCTGCTTAGAATGATCAGTTGGCTTAGTCCTCCTCCAGTTGTGGTGGTACAGCATCTGTTGTGGGCCATCATCTCCTTTGACCTCCATTTGATGTCATGGTACATTTTATGGAGTTCCCTTATGGTGCACCTGGCAGGGCCTACAGCACTGACCTTGTGGCCATCTCATCCCAGGCCTGTTTCCTGTTGTCCTGCTGGTCCTTGTTCCAACCTCTGAAGAGCCACAGGTCAAGTTGGACCTCCACTTCCTCTATGAGGTTGTCTGTTTCTGCTTCTGTCAAGTTTTTCTTGCTCCTGTGTTTGTCAGGCCTTGGTTTCATCCTTCTTTCTATAATTTCTTGCACCATTTCTTCTTCCATGCCTTTTGATGCAGTTTTTGGTATTCATGGTCCATGCATTATATTTATGCTGCAGCAGCCCGCTTGCATCATTTTGAGGGACTTTGCCATGGTGAATGGTTTTCTAGCAAAATACTATGCACTTATTTAACATGCCTGGATTTGACACAGTGGGGTATTTGATGCACCTTGCATTGGTCTAAGGTTCCTTATATATCCTGCCCCAAATTTTCAACACAGCCTTCTAATGAACCAACTTCATGAACTAAGTAGGTGGAAATTTTCAAATCCTGGCTGAATCATCATTCCATGCAACCAATGCGAAAACATGTTGTGGCCTGGATTTTAAAAATGTCAGCTGTCATTTTGATGAGGTGGTGTGAAAAAAATGGCAATGTTGAAACTTTGGGTTCAAGATATTGAAAATTACCAAAGTTGTGAGCATGTTTACTTTGTTGTTTTTGTAACATTTTTACTCTTAATTTTATATATAATGTTCTTATGACCCACCTCATGAACAAGTATAGATACAATCTTCAACATAGCATTCTTATGACCTCACATCATGAACAAGGGTAGAGCAAATTTTCAAATCCCACCCAAAAGGTGATTTTGTGTAGTGACCATGAAATTTGCTTTCTGGGCATATCTGAATAATTTCATTGCAATAGTTCATGAGGTGGGGTCCCAAAAAAGACCACGTTGAAAATTTAGTGTAAAATTTTAAAACATGACAAAGTTATAGCCAGTCCAGTAGTGCTGAGGTCTGAGGCACTGAACACCTTACCTCGCACCACGCCGATGACCCATGTTAGGGAACGAGCATGGGCAGCTGGAGTTCAGCAGGGAAGGAGAAGGATTGAGCATCTGAGGGACTGCTCTCCTTCTCCAGGGAGGGGATTTGCCAGTATCCAGCACAGTACTGGCCCCTGGTGGTGGCTGGGGGGCAGGGGCAATGATGCTGTAGATAAAGGGGTGGAGAGGTGGCAGATGCCTGAAGGAGCACATGCAGATGCATGCCCACTCCCTTCACTGGCTTCCTGCATGCCTCCTCTCCACAAGGGGAGAAAACAGGGGGAAACACACTGGTTTAGTGGCTTGATGGCCATTCATCAACTGTGCGCCTCTGAAGACATTGCCGCAATACTGGATCTGGACTTGGTGGGGAAGATGAGGGGATCGCCGCCTGTCCACCATGGGGGCAAGCCATGGGGGTGAGCAGCGATGATCCATATGTGGAGGTGCAGGGACACACGGTGGCCAGAGAAAATGATGCCTGGAAAAAGAATTGCCAACCACAGGCCAGGAGAGAGAAACAAGACCAACAACAGAAAAAAAGACAAAGTTATGAATAAAAGTGCAAACCCCATTGAAATAGACTTATCTTGTTTTCTTGTATTGCAGTCGTTAGTTCCAGCAGCAAGATTTGTCTTCAGCTGGAGAGTGGATCCACATAGTGGGACATGTTCAGATGAGTGAGGGTGTGTGGGGTGGTGCATGGTGGTAGGGTCTGAGTGGGGTCTCAACATTGGACCATTTTCTTCTTTTCAGTTAAACTGGAAAAAAAAGATCAATGAGGGACTGTTTCTTTTATTTTAGTGGAACCCAAGCTGACACTGGGGATTAGGCAACCCAATGTTGGGATGATCTCAGTGGCACCAGGAGTGGGCACCCTGGTGCCACCACATATGTTATGAGAAGGGGCTGGTGACTTGAAGGGGATGAGGCAAGAGAAATGGTATCACGGTGGGCACCCCAGTCTACTTATTACTGTAAATATTTAGGAATTAAAAATTAAAGAAATAAATATTTGGAAGGGGGGCATGCAATCTGAAGGGAAGGGGGAGAAAGAGTGATTCAGGGAGTGAGCACACTGGTCTGCTTAAGAAATATGAAATAGACAGATAGATAGATAGATAGATAGATAGATAGATAGATAGATAGATAGACAGACAGACAGACAGATAGATAGACAGACAGACAGACAGACAGACAGAGTGAGAGAGAAACAGAGAGTGAGAGAGACAGATCAGAGGATCGATAACTCACTGCTACACTTAAAACCAGCAGCACAACTCCAGCTGCAGTGTCAGTTTTCAAAAAAGTCCTACTTTTCTCACAAAAGAATAATAGGGAAGAACTATTGTTCTTTCCTAATCTTCTTTCATATAAATCCTTGCTATACCTACTGCCTCACAACCCCAACTGAAGGAGGCAGCACGACTCCAGCTTGAGGCTTCATAATTCAAGAAAGTCCCACTTATGGACAATTCTTCTGTGTGCTCTCACAAAAAAGCAATGGTTCTTTTGTATGACCTCACAAAAGAACTATGACAAAAATAACTCCTACCTTCTTCTTTTGTGGACTGACTTTCTTTTTTCATGAGACTCATGAAAGAAAAGGTTTGACTCTTGAAAGAACTGTGAAAAAAATAAATTAAGTCTCACCCTCTTCATTTGTGAGCCAATATTCCTCTTTCGTGAGCCAACAGACATCTTTCATGACTTATGAATGAGGAGGTTTGGCTCATGAAAGAACTGCAAAAATAAAGTAAGTTGCACCCTCTTCTTTCATGAGCTTAGATTACCCATTTGTGAGCCCAGAGTCCTTTTTCCTGGACTTTTCCTAAGACTTACAAAAGAGCTTCAGCTCATAAAAGTGGAGGGAACTGTGGAGGCGATTTGGGTCACCTTGATAACAAGGGGGGGCAAGAGGGTAAAAATAGGAGTGGTGTATAGACCCCCTGCACTGGTGGAGGAGCTGGAGGAGAGTGTGTTGGTAGATGTTGGGAGACACTGCAGATTGGGCAGGGGAAGGGTGGTGGTGTTGGGGGACTTAAACATGCCAGGAACAGACTGGGAGACTATGACATCCTTGGTGGCCAGGAAACAGAGGTTGTTGGATGTTTTTCAAGATGCATTCCTAACTCAGCAGGTGGGGGAACTGACCAGGGAGGCACAGGTACTGGATGTGGTCCCTGCAGACAGTGACCAGATTGGGGGCCTGGAGGTAAGGGACCTGTTGGCAGAGAGCAACCATGCCATGGTCTGGTTCTGTCTGGACCTAGGAGGGGTAGACGGCTGCACAAAGACAGAGGTAACTGACTTCATGGGGGTGGATTTTAAGGAAAGGGGAAGGATCCTTAAGGATCATTTGGATGTGACTGGGTCAGACATGGTCACTGACAGTAGGTAGGAAATCATCAGGAGAGGGGTGTAGGATGCTACCAGCACCTGTGCAAGAGTAAGACAAAAATTTGGTAGGGCCTGAAAACTCTGCTGGTGGACCAGTGAGGTCCAAGAGGTGGTGCAGGGGAAGAAGGCAGCCTATAGGCAATTCAAGTGCTCAAGGAGTGAAAGGGATCAAGGGGAGTATGAGCTGATGGTTAGAAGGGCCACTAAGATGGTGAGGGTGGCTAAGGCAAGGAAGGAGCAGAACCTGGCCAGGGAAATTAGGAGAGGGAACAAGGAGTTCTTTAGATACATTGGGGAAAAACAAAAGGTAAAGGGGCAGATTAGCAGGATTAAAACAGGGAAGAGATGGGCAGGCTGAGGTACTAAATGAGCACTTCACCTCAGTTTTCACAAAGGAAAATGGGGGTGCTGCATCATACGTGGGAGGAGACAGTGATATCGAGGATGGGGGACCCTTACAGATCGGTGGGTCTGGGGAGAGGGGGAGGCATCACTGGCAGGAGGGGGGAAGGCTAAGCAGGGGGAAGAGGTAGCGGAGGTGGAAATCACAGCAGAGAGAGTGAAGGAAACCCTCAGGTCCCTTAAGACAGAGAAAGCACCGGGGCTGGATAAATTACATCCCAGAGTGCTGAAGGAACTTGCAAATGTCCTGGCGAAAACCCTGGCGGAGCTTTTCACCATCTCTCTGAGGATAGAGTGGGTGCCCCAGGACTGGAAGGTGGCACATGTAGTGCCTATCCACAAGGGAGGATCAAGGAAGGTGGCAGAGAACTACAGGCCTGTCAGCCTGACTTGGTGGTGGGCAAGGTGATGGAGGGCATTGTCAAGGAGAGGTTGTGGAGTGACCTAGAAAAGTCAGGGTGCCTGGACAATAGACAGCATGGATTTGTCCCTGGAAAATTATGTCAGACAAACCTTGTGGAGTTCTATGACTGGGTGACAAGTGCCTTGGACCTGGGTAGACCAGTGGATGTCCTCTTTCTAGACTTCAGCAAGGCATTTGACTCTGTTCCTCATGAGGGCCTGTTGGATAAGCTGGGAGAAATGCGGATGGAGAACCAGATGATCAGATGGATAGGCAATTGGCTCCAGGACTGGACCCAGAGGGTCATAGTTGACAGGATAGTCTCATCCCCAAGGAGGGTCATTAGTGGGGTCCCACAGGGATCAGTCTTTGGGCCCCTCCTGTTTAACACCTATGTCTCTGACATAAGGACAGGTATCAGGAGTGAGATGAGTCTCTTTGTGGATGACTCAAAACTTGGGGCAGTAGTGGATGGGGAGGAGGGGAGGGCAGCCCTACAGGGGGACCTGGAGGCTCTGGAAAGATGGTCTAGAAAGTGGAAGCTGAGGTTCAATGCAGGGAAATGCAAGGTACTGCACCTGGGAGCCAGAAACCTGGGCCAAGTGTACACCCTCGAGGGAATGCTACAAGTCTCGATGGCAGAGAGGGACCTGGGGGTGGTGGTGGATGTCAAGATGAACAACTCAGAGACTTGTAGGAGGGAAGCAGCCAAGGCCAACAGGATGCAGGGATGTATCGCTAGGGGGATCACCTATAGAAGGAGGGAAGTGATACTCCCTCTGTATAACTGCTTGGTGAGGCCGCACCTCGAGTACTGCATGCAGTTTTGGAGGCCACACTTAAAGAGAGACATTGAACTCATGGAGAGGGTCCAGAGGAGGGCAATCAAAATGATTTGGGGCTTGGGGGACAGAACCTATAGGGAGATGCTCGAAGAGCTAAATATGTACACAGTGGAAGAGAGAAGGGACCAGGGGGACATGATAGAGGTCTTCAGTTACATGAAGGGGTAAATAGGGGAGGAGCAGTCAGGGTGCTTTGAAGGAAGGAGGAGGAGGGGGCAACTAGAGGGCATGGGTGGAAGCTGGAGAGGAGAAGATTCATGGGAGAAAGGAGTAGGTGCTACTTCACTGAGAGGGTGGTGGAGCCATGGAATGCACTGCCCAAGGGGCTGGTGGAGGCAGAGACAATTGAGAGGTTCCAGAGGGGGTGGGACAGGTACAGGGGAAGGGTTCTGGAAGAAAAATCCAGTGCAGTGAGAATATCCGGAACTGGAAAGGGAGAAGCCAGAGAAGACAAGGGGGGCAGCAAGGTCAGCTCCCAGGGTGGGTGCTGACCAAATGAGCAGACATGAAAGACTGCTAGGCTTATTTTGCTGGCATTTTAGCATGTTAGTAAAAGAAGAATCAGAAACCCTGGATAAACCTTTCACCTATGATTTTAGAGTTGTCCCAAAACTATATCTTGGGGTCTTGTTTTCTTAAAACAAACACCAGAATATAGCTAAATGGGTCACATTTAACTAGATTCATGTGTTTGTTAGTTGTTTCTCTAGGAAATCATTTTAAGGGTGTTTTCAATTACAAAAAAAAAAGATGGCTGCCATATGAAAGGATATTTTTTTCTCACAAAAGAAGAATTTTGTCTAATGAAAGAAGATTCTTCTTTGTAAGTCAGATATTCTTCTTTTGTATCAGCCATGTACATGAAAGACCCTGCTGAGCATGTTCAGAACCAACATTTGCAATCCTTATAACTTGGGAATGTATTCATATTTTTTCACCAAACCAACAAAAAAAAACCCAGCTTACTAGGACAAGAGCCATCTATCTGGAAATTTCAGAAAGCAAATCCGAATCACCTGGGCTGTAGTTGAGAGTGAACCCCCTTCCCTTATTTTCACTTTTGGAACTATCTGAATCAGAGAATCTGGACATCCGTCCATCACAAAACTTTTGAAATCACGAAACCTTGCCCACCAGATTGTGCATGCAGAATTTCATGTTTCCACTGATCGGGGATGAAGGTATTAAGGTACACAATTAGGGGTTTAACATCCTACTACTATGTCCCTAAAAGACATCTATCTATCTATCTATCTATCTATCTATCTATCTATCTATCTATCTATCTATCTATCTGTCTGTCTGTCTATCTGTCTATCTGTCTGTATGTCTGTCTGTCTGTCTAGCTGCCTGCCTGTCTATCTACCTATCTACCTATCTATACAGTATATATACAGTAAATATAGATATATGTACCAATATGCTACTAGAGAGAAAGTGTGACAATCAGGTACCCAAATTTATTTGAGCCAATTGTCATAACCATATCATATTTACATTGAGTGCTTGTGGTAGTATTTCAGTCCCCAATATAAAGATAGTTTGTAGTTCAGAGGTGCTAAAAAATTGGGATTCAAAGTTCTCACAAGGGCAACGTAATGTGAGTAACATTGTGTCCTTGACAGCAAATCTGGCATATTATCAAACATTTGTTTTTTGATATTACTTTGTCTATGGTATCTATTTAGGTAGCATAATATCTAACTTTTCAGTTTTTTATCATAAACTTAACTTGTTAGTAATTATGCCACAATATGTTTCCTGATCACAGAATGCCCAAATGTGTACATGTTTAAGTTTGGCTACCGCATTCATGTCCTTTATTTTCTAGCCCATTGTTTTTTTGAACAACTATATTACCCTCATAGGAAAATACAGAAATCACTGAATTTTCAGAAAGTGAATTATACTTTATTTACAAGTTTTTTTTTTCCACAGGATGTCACCTGAGTTACTCAGACTCCACATGATGTCACGCGAGTGACACAGACACGACACAAGAAGTCACATGAGTAACATGGACACCAGAACAGTAGTATCTGTATCATACCAAGTGTCTCACTAAGTCATACCAAAAGTTATTGCTAATGTTCAGCCAAAAAATGATTGTCATACTATGGATATTTTATATAACATTTTTTGAACATTTTGAAGATTGTACTGTAATCACAACATTATATTAACTTAAGATTTTCACAAATGTTTTATGTTACAGCATAGTATGGATTGAATCTCACCTGGTCTGTCTATTATATATACCAGCTGGTCCCAAGCCTACAATAAGAGACAGGGAAATCAACTATATCTTTATGAGATGAATGGGGGTGTTTGGGATTAGTGCATGCCATTGCTGCTTGTGATATTCAAGGTTGAAGGCAAAACACTGAAAGTGTATTAGTGACTTATAACACGGGTTAAAGGTTGGTGAGTGGTAAACAACCTTCAGGTGACCATTGCTTACTCCACAATATATGACAGCTAGTGGTGAACCATCCCTCTGAGAGATCAGCTTATGTTTCTCTTCTGACCTTGTTACAGTGCAAAACTGCAGTCTGTGGAGCAGCCATTACTATCCCTGCTTAGTGAGTGAGAGCCAAGGCTTACCATGTAGTCCCAGGCAGTGCAGCAACGGTAGCTGTAGTGTTCAAAGTTTGTAGTCTTGCTTCTTACCCAAACTTGTTCCCAGCGTGAAGTGTGTGGCCCCCATGGTAATTTTTCTGTTGCACAGCCAGATTGACAGGTAAATCCCATAGTTGTGGCATTAAGTCAGATGGAACAGTGTGAAGAGAGGGAGAGTCCCCCAATGATGTCATGATCTACTGTAAAAGTGAGCTTTGTGCTGATGGACAGAGAAACAGAGTTCCAGCAAGACCTGCAGGCTCTGTGTCCCATTAGTTGCCATTTCTTAATTGGTAGAATACAGTCTGGTAGACTGTGTGACTGCACTGCTAGGGCAAATGTTTACTTGCTTGCCATGCATTAATGTAACCACAGACAGAGAGACAGAGCAGCTAAGCCAGTAGAGGTATAGGCACCGTGTCTGTACCACAAGAGACAACTCCATATTTTGCACTTCAGAGCTACTGTGCTGTCTCAGAAGGCATATCATACACAACAAATATCAGAGAAAGCATAGAAACACTTTCCTTCTGACATTTGTATGTGCATGACAGCCATTTTGTTGGGGACTATTTTTTTAGGCAGCAAAATACAAAAATGTGCTTGTCTTTTATAAAAGAAGAAAAAACATATATTTTGCTTTCTCCTTGTTTTGTAGTGCACCCTCTCTTATAAGTGTTAAAGCCTACTCCAGGGTGTTCAGTTATTGGGGATTAATCAACACACTGCGTGTTGTGAGAACACTCGGCCAGCAGCCTCATGCTTCACAATGCACTCGGGGTATTGATTGATCCCTGATAACTGCACACCCTGGAATGGGCTACTTTCTACTAATAGAACTATGCCCTTGAGTGGGTTGCTTCAATCTTAAAATGTGTTTTAAGAAATTAAAATGAATTAAAAACTGACTTCAGGGGTCAGATGTTCAAAAGCTTGCCCATGTGCAAAGCCTAGTTTTCCACACAAACCCAGATTTGTGCAAATGTCCATATTCCAAAGCTCTGTTATGGGCAAACAAGGTTTGTGTCCAGGAGATTTACTGAGGTTGGCACAATACAAATGGAAAATCATGGACCTGAAATCTGGTGAAGTCCTGTAATCACAGAGTGCAATGTAATTTTGCATGGTCCCCTTGTATGGTGCAGAAATACACAATTATCCCTGTTACTAATGATGCCATCCCCCAGATCACAGCCACAACTGAAGACACAGCCCCTTCCTGTTGTCAAATAGACCCCTCCATGGTACTGTCACTCACTGTGTCCACAGCATGGTTCTGCAGGTGCATATGGCAACCAGTGCATTTTGGGAGAGAGTGCACTTTTAGGTTTCTTCAGCTATTGTAGTGAATGTCAGTAATTGTTTGATATGCCATGCTAGGCCCTCAGCCTATCATGCAGCACATGGCACACCAAACAATTACTGTGATTCACTGCAACAGCAAAGTAAGCCTAAAGGTGCACACCAAAACCTAAATGAAAAAAAATACAGAACAAAGGGTAACACTTTAACAGCCACTGACAGCAATCATCCCAGTAAGGAAAAAATAGTATTTTTCTTCACTTGTACTGCCATGGAAGCCATTTAAGGCATACAATGTAGCACATAGCCCAGTTACTGAGATACGCTGCAACAGCAGCCAAATGAGCCTAAACCTGCACAAAAACAATGAACAGGGTTGATGTTTTTGGTGACTGCAACCCGGTTACCATCAATTACGGTCATTTTATATCCATTTTTGGTGTTTGTGCCCTTTTAGGCTTATTTTACTGTTGCAGTGAATCTCAGTAATTGTTTAATGTGCCATGTTAAAGTCTTGGCCTAACATGCTGCACATGGCACACCTAATGATCACAAAACATATTGCTGAAATGTAAATGGTTCTGTGTTTGCATTTGGGTGCTCAGTGTTAAGTTGGTGGGTGCAATATGTTTTTAAATAAAATTGCCATCTTATAGACTCCTGTGGATCTGAGAAATTTGTGGATTACCTAACACTTCGTTTACTGCTGCTGGTATTTGCTTTTCTGCTGCTAAGTGGCTTTGATGCACTTGCACATGAAATAAATGAGTACTGTGAGTACTTTTGGAGTGCTGACCATTTTTGTGTTCTACAGCAGTGATTTTTCAAAAATAAATATGATATTAACCAGGATTTCTTTTTAAGTTTAGCAGATAAGCAGGTAGCTTAAAAGTACTTCTGGTGTTCTGATGCCTCCCACACAATATAAGCCCTAAAGAGATCAGGTCTACACAAACTGAGCACCTGCAGAGACCAGGTCCTATTCATTTACTCCCCAATACAGCATGTATTTAATTTCTCATTACAGACCTCTCCAAACTGTAGATATGGTGTTCTGATGCCTAATACAAAATGAGCCCCAGCACTAACCAGGTCCAATTGATACACTCCCCAAAACTGCAGTTTTTTTGCCCAGTACTGAACAAACAATTTAGCAGCAGTAACATTAAAGGGGCCCCGATAGAGAATAGGATCACACAAAATGCCCCCCCCCCACAGGACCAGGACACACAGAATAATCCCCATGTAGAGACTTGGTCTATAGAATAGGTAAATATGTATAACCATTTAATCTAGGAAACCTGCAGTTGTTCAACTTTAAAATGTTTTATAATCAACTCTCTCTGCCCCTACCCCACCCTTCAAACCCCAAGCCCAGCATCTTGAGACCATGAGGCAAGGTCTGACTACATGTCTCTGTGTTTCTCAAAAAGCAAATGTGTACCTTTACAATCTGCAGACATCTGACACACTGGGGAACAAAAGAGCAGCTGTGATGCAGAGAGAATAGCCCACTGTAGTGCACGTAATGTGCATAACTCCAAACTTAAGGAGGACAACATGTCTTGTCCAGAATGTAGGTGGCAGTGCAAAGAATGCAGACCCACCAGCTCAACAGCTATAAAGAGCCATGGGGTGATGACTGAAGGTGTCAGCATGCATTTCTGGTTCTCAACATTCTGGGTTGGTGGAGGAACCAATAGTAACATGGATTACAAAAGGACATGAAAATAACACGCAATGGGAAAAGGGAATTTTCTAAATAAATGAGTTATAACAAACTGCAAGGTTCTGGCATCATGTCAGTAACAAAAGGAAGGTCACCAAACACAATAATACTTTTGGACCACAGTTCATGCAAATTAAAGGCACAGTCTGCTTAGGATGAGGTACTAGATGGACACTACATGTAATGAACATTACAGCTGTATAAAATGATTAAATAAAAGGCAAAAACTTTTATTCTGTACAAAGAGTTCTTGGGGGAGGCTTAAATTAAGTAATTAGATAACACATTAACAACAGTTGGGTTTCTAAGGCACAATAAAGGGCTGTATTTAAATACTTAAATTGGGAATGGAAGCAATGTCACAAAATGGAACCCTATTTGAAGGGGTAAATCAATGTTTGTGATAAAACTGAAACAACACAGTGGAACCAAACTGGGTCATGTTATGTTTAATATCTCTCCTAATGTGGGACTACAAATTATGTGTGTCATGTGAACCTTTTAATAATTCAGCAAAAAGTTACAGGGTGTCAAAGTGCAGTAGGTATGAGTCTCTCGAATACTGCATTCATGCCTACATATATATATGTGTGTGTGTATGTATATGATAATGTATGGTCCTCTATCTATAACAACTGTGTGTTGCCATCAAGAGGTTGACAATGGAGACCATTTAAACCTTGAGAGTGAAGCTCAAAATGTTTTGGTCACCATGGCAACCTTAAAATGGCAACACACAGTTGTTTTATTGGATAATTCTTGGCTAGAAAGAATGGGGCATCAGGAATATTACTTTTTACGGGATGTTTGTTTTTGCAAATTATGTAGTTTTTGACAGGGCATGTTTTGGGATCATTAACTTCGTAAACTCAAGGTTTGATCATGTGGGTGTCTTTGGGGTTAGACCTACTTCAGGGTTTTGTTTGCTGTTCTTTAGAATATTTTTGGTATTGTCAGTTGTCATTGTCTTGTTTTAGGCATATATCTCCCCATCTTATATTTCTGGTCTCTGTAGTGCCACAGACTCCAAAATATAATGTAATGGTTAGCCACATGGTATTTATAAGTGACTGAGGGTTACTGGGTCCTAGTAATTGGAAGTCATATAGTTTCTCAGTGATTTCTTCATTTATTTCATCTGCTGCATATGGTTTGTTGCCCATTACGAGTTGCTTTAGGTGTTTTTGTTTCAACAAGATTACTTGTCTTGTCCTTTGGAATTGTGCTGACATTGAGAGTGATTCTTGATATGCTTTCTCTTTAAGGTATCTTTCTAGACTTTGAAAGCAGGCTCTGATTGTTAGAGGTTAGTATTGTGAACCATCTTTTTTGGGACAGATATGAAGTAGTGACAAAGGATTGCATCTAATTGGTCTGCAAGGATGTTTATTATGTCACTAATGATGTTCATTTCTTCACAAAGAAATCTTTGGAAGTGCTTCATGTCAGCGTTTGTGTTTTTTGGGGGGTTTATAGTCATTCTTGGAGCTGTGGATGTAGCTTTTTATGTATTTTGGATCTAGTACATATTTTTCTGTGGTATCTTTTTTCTTGGGTTTCTGCTATTGAGATATTTGCTTCTTTTTTTCCCAGTTCAAGAAGTGGCTCCATATCGAATTCAAATTCTGAACATAGGTCATAGACTTCTTCTTCCATGGTTGTAGTTTTGTTATGTTTTTGCAGTGTCATTTTGTTCACCCACTGTCCTTTATTAGATGTTTTGTCGGCAGTCTTGCTGGTTTGTTTCATTTTTCAAAATATTTTTTCGTGTCTTTCTGTTCTAGATTTTGTCCACAAGCCTGTTCTTCTTAATACGGGATGGCATTTGCAGAACTGCTCGATGACTGGTATTTATTTAGTAACAGGTGGGTTTAATTTTATGTGATAATGAAAGTATTTAAGGTATGGAAGTTGTTTAGGTAACTTCAAAGTTTTTTGTACTGCCTTTAATGTGGGAGGGGTAAAGGTGTTGAAGTGAGCAGAGTGTGGATAAATGGCATTTATCCTCACTCTGCTGTCATCATCAGGATTTATCTTCACTGCAGTGTAAATAGCATAGGTTATTCTACTGAGAAAGCTCCCACCCCCATGGTGTGTGTGTGTGTGTGTGTATAGGTAGCTGGCATTTATTAACTTGCTATCTTGGTGTATGGTCAGATTTAGGTACTTCATTATTTGTATTTTTGTTTTGTAATTTTGTTTTCATTTTCCCCTCCATGTTTTCTTCCTTTGTCCCTCTTTCCCTCTTTTGAGCAATTCTAGATTTCATG
The DNA here is from genome assembly GCA_016271365.2 of Neoceratodus forsteri. Lineage (NCBI taxonomy): Eukaryota > Metazoa > Chordata > Ceratodontiformes > Ceratodontidae > Neoceratodus > Neoceratodus forsteri. Next base: position 464,122,282 of record CM028137.1, read on the forward strand.
GGCTGTATTCCAATTAATATGGTGTGTTTTGAATGATGATTCTGGTGTCATTACTATTTGTTATATAATTTATTGATGCACTGTTTACTAATTATGCACTGGCACTTTCAATTCTGATTGTAAAGGCTTACTAGTGTATGGTGATGCCACACCTTGAGAACGTTCCCAGGAGATGGAACAAAACATTACTGATGGTGGTGTGAGTGCTACTGCTGGGGAATTCTTCAATAAACTATTGTTTATCAAGAAAACCAATAGCTACTTGTTCTTTGTTGTTCTGCTAAATATTGAGTCCTGCATCCAAGCTGCAACATATTCCTACATGTAGTGGCCCCAGTCTAATTGTCTTTGAAATACCTTTTACCTCTCTCCATGTCTCTGAGAAACTAAACTTTGCTGTCATGCTCTGTGATGTCACAGCACCCACTAGGTGTGTAAAGCAACTTTTTCTTCACTGTGTGATGTTATTAATCCTCAACATTAAAGTAGTATACATTTTAAACATGTATTAAGAGTGTTTTTGATTGTCAGTGACTGTAGGTGGATAGCAAAGCATATATGCTTACCATACAGTATGTTCTTAAAAACAAAAGACTGAGTACACAAAGCAAAATTGATACTGAAGACTTGATATTTTAAAATGCTGCTGCAAAGTTTATTCCAGTAACACACAAGGGTAAAAATTACCATGCTGGATGCAAGTTACCTGACATGTTTCAAGTCATATGAGTCTTTCTCAATTGTTAATAGCTCTAACAGGTAATGCTGTTATAAAGAAGAACTTTGAGATACAGTACCAGATTTCTACCAAGTGCAGTTCAAGTGCTAGCAGAAAGCACTGATAGAAATGTTTTCCTTTCCCAAACACACATCATATATACAAGAATAAAAATACTTTTTATAACCACTGAACTGCTTCTTTGTGCATAAATATAGTGTCATTTAATACAGACCACCTAGCAATTAGAACTGAAGACTGAATACACAAAGCAAAACAAAAGTTGCACTTGGTGCCAGGTGCTACTGACAACTATAAAGCCCTTAGAATCAGCAACAACAACAACAAAATTGGGCACTCCCCACCCAGAAAACTGATGCTGAAGACTTGACAAGGTAAAATGCTGCTGCAAACTTTATTCCATTAACACACATGAGTAAAAATTACCCTGCTGGATGCAAGTTACCTGACACGTTTCAAGTCACATGAGTTTATCTCAAATGTTAATTGCTCTAACAGGTAATGCTGTTATATAGAAGAAATTTATTGAGACAGTACCACATTTCTACCAAGTGCAATTAAAATGCTATCATAAAGCACTGATAGAAATGTTTTTATCTCCCAAAAACACATCATATACACAATAATAAAACTACTGTTCATAACCATTTAGCTGCTTCTTTGTTCATAAATGTAGTGTCATTTAATACAGACCCCCTAGCAATTAGGGTTCTGTAGAAGACATGCAAAAAATTAAAAATGTAAATGTTCATAGAAAAATAGAAACATTCAGTTATTAAACAGCCACAACATATACAGATGATAGGTCCTAATTATATATTCACAAATCTTCATTTAAGAAAAGGTGTCAGATAAAAGGCACCATTCATACCTGGTTTGTCCCTGGCCATCAGTTTAAAAATACACAATGCTTCTTGCTGAGTATAAGGCTATTAAAGTTGCCTACTCATGGATTTGGGTCCATTGTATCTCTTCCCATATACTTGAATTCATGTACCAATCCAGCTCTGCGTTCTCAGCATGTGCCACAGTGGCATTTGCCAAATTTGGGAAAGGGAAAGGGAACATTGTTTAACCAAGAGTAGCACACTAAGCCAAAGCTTATTTCCAGATGTGACTTCGGAACACAAGGAAGTAAAGTGACTTACTCAGGATCACACAGTATGCACCTAGGTGACTGTGGGATTCAAACCCATGTCTCCAGATCTGCAACTCAGAACTTTAACCCACTGTACTATACTGTCTCCAGAAATTTCCTATGGATATGGTCCTGCAATGCTGCCCCACACGTTCCTTCATTTTCCTGATAGTCTTTCCTATGTTGAATGATCCATATGAGCATGTAACCAATTAGGTTACTCCCATAGTGTTAAAGGTAGTTGTTTTGTCAAATTTCAAAATTATATTTACTCAAAGAACTACTGAAGGTGTTACTTTTCTGAATTACTTCTCAAACAGTACAATTTTTACACTTATAACATTCCTGTTTTTTGTTATTGTGTAATTATGTTCTCTGTGATTCATGTTGTAATCTACTGTCCCTAATCTCCTGTATGCCATGCCTGGAGGGATTTTAGTTATCTCATCTAGCCCATTATCTGATTTCAGGACATGTCAGTTGTTTTTATTGCCTTTTAAACATAATTAGCATGGGCAAAGAAGGTAGTGTCAAAATTAAGTCCCCATTATTATTTGCATGTGCTTGATCTTTGTATAATGTTTACTTTCTCATATAGGGTGGTACCATAGGGCTAGCATCCCATAAAACTGGTTCACATCTGGGTCAGATACAAATCTTGACTCATTCATACCAACATACAAATTAGGCAAACCTGGGACAAAAGTAGCCCCAATGGAATTACCCTTAATTTATAAGTAGTTAGAGTCTATAAAAGAAAATCAATTAAGCCTAAGAATAAATTATGCAAATTTAAAGTGCCAACACACGTAACTGGGCAAAAGATGTGACCTTATGTTTTTTCCACTATAAAGATTGCAGGCATCTTTAATTTTTATGACTGTGGGTGGAGCCTACGGCCATCTTGCTTTTGCTTGAGAAAAGGTGTTTCCGTGGAACTCATATTTTATAAATTTTCTGTGTATCCTTCCATTCTGCAAATATCTATGGCAGTTAAAGAAATACTCCCTTCTTTCTGCTTAACTACTGTTGCATTTCAGACAGCCTGCTTTGTGAAATTGCTATGCTGAGACCAACATACAGTATGGTTCACATCTTGCCATGCCTAATTTAACAGCGGATCCTGAGATATACCTTTGAAGTTGGCTGGGTGGAGGAGAGTTTTATGACTGTAATTAATCAGTCAGTTGCTAGGTCTTCATAATAATAATAATAATAATAATAATAATAATAATATAATATTCTTTATTTATAATGCCCTTTTTTAAGAAATCAAAGCGCAGTACAAGTTATGAAATCACAGCATAATAAAACATTAATATAAAATACAATGAATAATTAATACATTACAGCAAACATGCATAAAACAATAATAAAATAAAACCCAAATCAATCAGTCACTTCCCCATAGGCCTTAATCCATAAAAAGGATTTTAAGGCTTGTTTGAACCCCCTCTCTGTTGTGCACTCTCTAATCCGACGTGGTAGAGAATTCCAGAGGGTCAGAGCCACAAACGCAAAGGCCTGGGCACCAGAAGACTTCAAAATGACCCTCGGAATCTCCAGCAACCCCTCGCCAGCCAAGCAGAGTGGTCACTCTGGGAGATAGGGAACCAGGAGCTCTTCCAGGTAGTCAGGGCCCAATCCATGCAGGGAGGGGTTTAAAAGGAAGCACGCTAATCTTGACCACTAATTTGAAACATAATATTGTTTTTAAACACAAAAGGTAAGAAAAAGAGAGTATAAAATATGTACACATAAATTCAAATTGTCACCCCCACCCATTCACTTCTCCAAGCAAGCTTAACATGTTGGTGGAAGAAGTTAGCTAAACAAAGACAATCTCACAGGACCACAAGGAAAACTACTTTTGGCTGACTTAACCCTTTGAGAACAGCACATTGTTAAAAGATGACTATCTTTATTTTCATTTGCTTTCTCAACTGTTAACCTGTGTTTCTTTTAAAATAAAGATTTTCCCTGCAGCAATATGTTTTTTTCTAAAGTTGAATGAATTAAACCCAACAAATGCAACCATGAATGGTGTATTAATAAATAAATACACTTAGTGGGCCCTATGCACTAATGGGGCAGAGTGGCTACATGTGCATATCTGGGGCATGTAACCACTCTGCACCCTACACCCCCCCATGTGGGATGCACTGAGGGGGGTGAACAGCTCATACATGCCCAATCTCCAGGCCATGCAAAAAGCAATGTGACAGGGCTTTCAAGGGCTGTGTCAGCACTTCGCGCCATGCCCCAAGGTGTGTAGTGCTGGCAGTGGGGGTATTCAGGGGCCACAGGTATATGCCAGGGAGAACCCTGCCATAAGCTCCCTAAGCGCCCCACACAACCATCAGGACCTTGCTGGGACAGGGAAGATTGCCTACCCACTTGGACCACTGCCACTTGCCCCTGTGTTACACATTGGTGAGGGGCCACTACCAGGTGCCTCCCACCCCACACATACCCACACAGGGCCACTGGACTATTTATGCTTCCCCCTCACCCCAAGGACAACACTTGGCCACCCCTTCACTGGCCCTCATTGCTTCTGGTGGGAGTTGGACATGGGATACACCCCCCCTGCACCACCTATGGACCACCTCCCCATCCCAGTGCACCACTCTGGTGCTGCAACAGGAGGCTGGTGGCTTTGCCCTCCTCTTGCCACCACAGTTGCTGGCCATTTCTCATCTGCAGGGTGCACTACCAATGCACGCCCCACCACAGATGGGATCCACTGAGCTGCCTGGTCCAGGCATCCAATTGGATGCCTGGCCAGACCTGTGACCCAGCCCCCACCCACCCACACTACAGAGTTCTGCATGCTGGAGGTGGGCTATGGACAGGTGGCTGGCGGTTGTTATTGCCACTGGTGTGCAGCTGTCCACAGGTGCAAAGCTCCATGGGCAGGTAACATGCCTCCAGTGCAGATTACCCCCCATTGGTGCATAGCGCCCTATTGAAAGGGTGTGTTTATGATACCTCCACCATGATTTTTGCTGTATTAAAAAAACATATGGTTGGTTCTGAAAATTAGATCCAGTGATGGTTTAATGTTGATATAGATTTAAAAAATGCCTTTGTGAAACAGGGAAATCATCACCTTTATAAGACCTTGTAATCACTTTAATATTTTTTTTTGGCATGAATGACAAACAGAACTATATTGGCAGCACTTAATGTTATACACAATCCAATGCACTTATTTTCATTCAAATACATTATCACTTTATTTGCCACCTTTCTTATGCATACCAAGTTCCCAATAGAACCCTAACAGATTTATGGAAAGGAAAAGGGGAAATTGTTTAACCAGGAAAGACACACTAATCCAGTGCATGTTTCCAGGTGTGATGTTTGAGCACAGGAAAGTTAAGTGACTTGCTCAGGGTCACACAGTATGCAAGTGGAGGCTGATGGGATTCAAACCCAAGTCTCCAGGTTTACAGCTAGGTGCTCTTAACTACAGCACTATACTGCCTACTTGTATATACAATATACATTTTTAGTTTTTGTTCAGACATGTATCCACTACATGCAGCATTTCTCTTGCAAAAGGTTTTTTTTTTCTTCAATACACTATTACACTGCATTAAATCCTGCATGTCCAAGCAAGAACTCTAATTTATAATGGAACTTCATTTAGCAAGCCAATGCACAGTAAATGAGGTGATACTCGTTTAACCAGGAAAGGCACACTAATCCAGATCTTGTTTCTATGTTCGACCTGGGATCAGAAGGAAGTTACGTGACTTGCTCAGGGTCACACAGTATGCAAATGTGGGCTGGTGGGATTCAAACCCAGGTCTCTAGCTATGTAGATCAGTGCTCTTAACCGCTAAGCAGTACTACCTTCTAATAAGAAAAATACAGTCTTTCTGTTTGAATCTAAAAGAAGACACATTTGTTATAACAAAAGTAGTGCAATGATGTAAACATGCCCCCCAACAATGTCACATTATGCAATTGTTGGTCAGATTTAGGATAGCCTACTGTATTAATTTTCACTAAGTCTTTATGCATTACTAGACATGGGGCACCATCACCATTTCACACCTCAGAGTAAAAGTTCAAAGCATAGATCATATCTGCTAAACACATTTGTGTGTGTGTGTGTGTGTGTGTGTGTGTGTGTGTGTGTGTACAGACAGACAGATAGATTGTCCAGTTGAGATGCACCACTCTGTTTTTAGTGGAGTAATGTTTTTTATGTTATAAAGTCTGAATAATACATGAATGTAATAATTTCACACTTTTAAAATCTGGTACTTCAGATTTCTGCATATTTTTTTCCATGACATTATTTTACGGGTTTGTTCACTTAAAGCAACAGTATTTGTTAATCAACATCAATTTTATTTTTAGCAAAAGATGCATTGCATTCATAATCTGTATATTTCTAACTATCTCACATACAAGCAGATTTTATAACTATATAGTATTTGCAATTAATGGCTCAAGACTTTAGAATGGCTGCCACTGTCAATATTTAATCTCTACGGTTGACGGTATCTTATACTGTTGTATTATGGTTTATATCGAAAAATGGTTTGTAAAAAATGCCCTTTATACTCTAACAAATGCTCTTCTAATTTTCAGCACCCCCATCTATTTCAATCTTCTGGCTCCCCTGTCTGTGAGCATTGCCATCTGCCAGAGATGCTTTTCCAACTTAGAATTTTCCTGGTCAACAACGGGTAGACTGGATTACATTCTAATATACAGCACAGATCAAGATGAATTATACTAAAATGTTTAATGACTGCAGTGTACAATCAAAGATTATGTCTTCATCTCAGGTAGACTGCTGGAAGCTGTGCAAAGATAACAAAAAAAAACAAGCATTTGTCAATGCTGAAGGTTTCCTTGCATGGTGTATTTGGGATGGCATTCAGCAGTGCTCATGGCACTCATTACTTGGAGCTTCTTCAAGCTCAGTACAGCCATATTGGCTCTGGTTATTTGGTGGTACAGTTTTCTAATTCCACCAAAATCTGAATATTTTATAAATGTTATGACTGAGTTTTCTTAAGAAAAAAAATAGGCTGTCACATTTTGAATGGAAATAGCATTATAGACCTGGCAAGGGTTAGGACTGAAAAAAAAGACTTATGGTGCACAGCATAAGAGGTACCTAAACAAGTACATTTGATAGGTATGGTAATATTTTTCTTAATTATAGCTGAAACTATCTTTTTTGGAAAAACATTTCCACTGCACTTCTGCTTTAAGTAGGAAGTTAGTTGGTGGCTGGGCATTGTTACCCATATGTGCCGGGTAGTGTACTAGGGCATTCTATACATCCTTATGAGGTATGTTGGGGTACAGGGACTCTGGGCTTGATTTTCAAAGGATTGTGAATGGCCCAAGGGGCTTGTGTCAGGGAGAAATGGCACATGGGGCTCCTTGTATCACACCCTGAGCCAGTCCCAATTTTTAGATGCCCCCTGCAGCAACTGGGGGTCCATATGCACTAGCTGGACTTGTGCTGCCCTTGAGATGGATGCACCAGTGCAGCAAAGTGGATTAGGGCATGCACCAGGGCAGTACTGCAGTATCCCATTAATTGGGGTTATGTAAATCCTGGCAATGGGCACACTGGCCTTCAGAGTTAGACCAGCCAGGAGCAGATATAAAGGTCCATGTACCACTCCAAGAGCCCTGCTGTGGAGGGAGGTGGTCCATGCCCCCTGTTACTACTGCTAAAAGGGGAGATCTGCTACCCCCCTGCATCCTGCCAAGTGTCCTTTCAGTGGTTGGATGCAGCTAAATTCTAGGGCCACCTCCCACCAAAAGTAACAGTATCACACCCCAACCTAGCCACTGCCCACCACAGATGGAGCCATGCCAGTGACATGCCTGGGTCTGTCACCACCCCACCCGACAACCTGCACCAATCTGCCATCCACACATCCTGCCAGCAGCCAGCGGGTTCCCTCCATGACCACCAGTGCTGCCTGTGATGCCCACAATCTGCAGCATTCCCTACCTGTGCACCAGTTTTTCAGGGCACAGGATGACTTGTGGCAAACTTGGGGAGTTTGGTGCCTGGACCCCAATTTTTACAAAATTGGGTGCAGGTTCTCTGTTGCACCAGAGTTTGCTGCATGTGGGGTGTCAGTGCAAGTCTCACTGATCTAATGGGGCTCTGTAAATTGAGCCCTTTGTGTCCAGAGTCACCATGTACATCCCATCCCCTTCTTGGATATTGAGAAGTACCTTGATAATATCAACTGTGTCTTTAAGATAAGACCACAGATGGTTTAAAACAGTCACAAAAGCCACTCGGCATACTTAGAGATTATGTGAGAGATCCAAAGCCTCTCATGATAGGCTGACCTGGTAGATTGATAAGGGTTTTGTGTATACTTGGGAGGATGTATTTATAGGCTTAAATGGATATGGTATAATGATAACATTTTTAGTATTGCTATCAATGTATCCCTTCCTGAAGGAGTCCCAAACAGCCTCATAAATAACATATTTAAGTACAGTTGCTGGATCATAAGTAAGTTTTCTGTAAAATTATTCATCAGAAAGCTGTCTGAAAATTTCAGTTGTATACTCAGTAATATTCTGCAATACAAAACTTTCTTTTTATAGTTAATCATTTTTATTGAATAACAAAAAAGCAACACAACCAGACAAACATGTAAGCATAAACAAGGTCATATATTTATGTGACATAACACCACAGTAAGTATATAAGAACAAGCTGTGGTGCATCCCATACAGTCAAATATGCAACAATAATGCTAGGTGTGACAGAAACAGAATAATGATATGGAGGCCCATCCTTTCAACACTGATCCAATGTTCTTCTGCACTGGCAGAAGGGCAGAGGACAGCTTAACACACCCACTCCCACTATCCCCAAATACCTATCCAAAATGCTAAGGACACTAGTGGCATGGAAAGAAATGGGGGGTGGGCCCCCTCCTAAGGGCAGAGCACCAAGGGGGATAAAGCTGAAAGGGGAACTGGAAAAGGGCAACAGCATCATGTAGGCTGGCTGCAGCATATCTTTGCCCTCAACAAGGAAAGGCTAGATCCAGTTTGCATAGGGCAGATGAAACATTAGAAGCAGAAGAGGCATAATAGGTTCATAGGTACTTATGAGCTTGGGAGGCAGTTATGCTTTTAATAAGCTCTCCACCAATCATTGGTGGAAAGAAAAAGTATTGGTCATGTGAGCATCCAGACTATTTTGAAAAGCATCCATTGTTTTACTCTCAATGACACTTTTTGGAAGATCATTCCAAGCTGTAACTAATCTTTGGGTGAATCAATGATTTCTTTTGTTTGTATTATTTTTGGTAACTATTAGCTTTTTGTCATGTGATCTAGTGTTTACTTTTGAGAAATTTCTTATCAGACCAATAGTTACAAAAGTTGTTTCATCATTTATTGCTTTGTATACCCTACATAGGTTGCCCCTTAGTGTTCTGCAGTGCACAGAGTAAAGAATCAGTTTTCCTAGCCTAGTACCATAATCAAGGTTCCATACAGTATTATTTTTCCTAGTAGCTTTAAGCTGTATATTTTCAATTAATTTGTTACTTCTTATTAGTAAAAGATTACATACTGCAGATCAGTATTCTAGGTGAGGTCAGATCAGGCTAGAGTAAAGGGGGGCTATCACTTTCTAGTGCCTGCTCTTGATGTTTCTTAGGATACATCTTCGATATTTGATTCCCCTTTTTGATGGCATTCCTAATGTGTGCATCAAAGGACAAGTTATTAGAAACTGTTACCCCAAATCCTTTTCATCTCTGGCTGTTTTTAGGTGCATGTTGTTCAATTTGCAAGGATAGCAGGGATCATTTTTGCCCAGATGTATAACCTTGCATTTCTGCACATTAAAATACAGCTATTTTTTTATGGACCAGGTCTCATGGTGAAAAAGATTATTTTGAATCTGAACTGCAGAAATCCTGTTTGTCACTATACCTCCAAGTTTACAGTTGTCTGCATACTTGGCCATCCAGCAATGTTTGTTTAGGAGAAGCATGGATGTAATCAGCATGTTGAAAAGGACAGGTCCCAAGACAGAGCCTTGAGGGGCACCACTGGTAACAGAGCCCAATGGGGACAAGCAGCCTTTTATTGAAACTTGTTGTATATGATCAGATAGCCATGAAGTAATCCATCTTATTATTTGAGGTTATAAATCTAGCATTTCTAATAATCCAATTAAGACATTGTGGGAGACAGAGTCGAAAGCTTTTAAAAAATCAAGAAAAATTATATTGACTGACAGGTCTTTAACAAGTGCCTCGCTTACGGGTTCAAAAAGATTTAGTAGGTTCATTTGGCATGACCTACCACTGACAAACTCATGCTGAGTAATGTCAGAATACCCAATATTTTTTAGGTGCTTAATAATTCTTCCTTTCAATAGTTTCTCCATAAGCTTGCAAGAAACAGCTGTTAAGCTTATTGGCAGATAGTTATCAAGGCGGCTCTGTTAACTTTTTTTATGCAGATGGATTACAGTGGTCTGCCTCCATATTGGAAGTGTAGTTCCTGTCTTGAGAGGGACAATAAAAAGGTAGGTCAATGGTTCCACAATATAGGAAGCAGTGTTTTTAATAAAAATAGGCAGAATTTCATTTGGACCAGCGGATCCATCTGGTTGAGACATTATAGCATCCATTACCTCTCCCTCGCTAAAGAGCTGACAAGAATTATTTGGCTCCACAACTGATGATTGCGACTGAGCCTTTGGACTGAACATAATAATAAAATGTCCATTGAATTCACTGTCCATTTCTTTTTCGTTAGCAATAACTCTTTCTGGGGTGGTTAAAGGTCCTATTTTGGGACTTGAATTTTTGATGGACCCAATATAATTGAAGAAGCTTTTTTTGTTGTCTTTGGTGGAAAATACTATTTTTTCTTCAAGATGTTTCTTAGCTTTTTTAATCAAGTTCCTGCTTTTCTTTACTGATGCTTTGTATTTGGTCCAAATTATGGATGTGGGCTGTTTTTTGTATTTATTGTATAATCTATATTTTCTGTTTAAGTTTAACTTTATACTTTTATTCCCCCAAGGGGGAATTCTCTTTTTGTTGCAATATTTCTTCCTAGATGGGACCCACAGATTAATACAATACTGTATTTTACTGTGAAAAACTGGCCAAACATTATTTAAGTTTTGTCCTGTTATATCCTTTTCTCACTTCCACTTCATCAATGCTTTATTTATTAATTAGTTATCTGCAGAGTAGAAGTTTTTTTATCAATGTATAGCAGCAAGTTGTGGCATGTTGTACATTAACAATAGCTTGTACCATACTATGGTCGTTGTTTGACAAAGGATGAAGCACTTCATCTTAATTAACATTGTCCTGCATATTTGTTAAAAATAAATCCAGGATGTTACCCCTGGTAGGGCTAGTAACAAGCTGATCCATATTGTTTTGTTGTTTTGGATAATTATATCCATAAATGTGCTTTCTGTTTGAGAGTTACATTTACCTGATTCCCAATTAATGTGAGAGAAGTTGAAATCACCAATGAGTATGTAGTTTGTGTCCAATCCCATTTTTTCTAAATTTTCTAAAAATATATAATTTTCATGACTGGTAAATTTGGGGCTCTGTATCCCAGTTCTATGGCAATGCTGTGATTATTTGACAGAAAAGCCTTAGTCCATATTAGTTCTGATGATCACTCTTCATTTAAACTGTTATCAGTTATGGTGCTTTTATATATATCAGAAACGTACAAGGCCATGGAGCCCTTTTCTCCATGTATGACATTCTGGTCAGTGTAGTCAGAGACATGAGTGCAGATCTCCCCTCCTGCACCATAGGAACATCTGCTGTCCTCCACTTTCACAGGAGAAGATGCTTAGCTTCCATACACGCAGTTACCAGCCAATGTAAAGGATAGTACAACTCCTCAATCCAGATGTGGGATGCCTAAGAGAAAGGTAAGTGGGGTAATACAGAAAACCATCCCTAACACCACACACAGTCAGCTTTTACTGCCACCTAGAAGGACTTAATAACTGGAGAAAACCATAAGTTGTGGACCAAGGATCCCCTCAGTGCCCCACATCTCCAGCAGCAGTCATCAGGGAACAGTCCCATTCATTGAAGCTTGACTGGGGTTCTATACCACAGGTGAAGTAATTTATTTTGTATTAAAAGACTGGATATCAGTATAGGCCAAAAGGGATACATGCCACACAGCTTTCCAGTCCTCAAGATGGATGGGGTATTCAGACGGGATTACCATTAAAGTCTGGCCACCTCCATTTATCCAGTGATGGCATCTGTTATGTACCTGTAGATTTTACTGGTGAGACCTGTGTCTAATCTGTCCTAAGAGGTAAGTACCAAACTCCCTTCTGCCTCTTTAGCTTGTCATGGCACTTTACGCAGTATCAAAGTCACTACACTGGACGTGAGCAAATATCTCCAGAAATCCATGTGGCCCAGAGGGAACCTAGAATGAAGGCCTTCAAATAACTCCATATGGGACAAGCCCAGAAGAAGCATATCCTGCACCCAATGTATGCCACTGCTCTTCCATATTTGCAAATGAGTTGAATATTTTCCACACAGATATCTTTATTTCCCCATGGTGGTGCCCAGTGTGAAGAACAGCTTCAACAATCAAGAGAGCTGGTGCAGGCTTTGACAGAGGCATGAAGGGTTGGCCAGTGTATGAGATCCCCTGAGAATGGGTTATAAAATAGAAGAGAGAGGGAAAATCCCCCACTTAAATCCCACTCCATTTGAAGCCATAACAACATCTCAGGATGGGAGGCTAAGAGACACATAAAAGTCCAAGCCCCCAAAAAGGCAGGTGACAAGCAAAGAACCAGGGTTAATTCCAGCTTCCTTTATGCCAATGGGAGCACAATTTGGACCTATTATAAAGGGGTTGTGTCCCCACCCATAAGAAATGGTCCATGAGCACAACAGTTTTCCAAAACCACATCTGGGAGACAGTGGTCAGCAAACGGCACATCCTATGAATAAATTTAGGGGTAGTTATCATTTTGAAGGCTGAGATTTTACCAGCCAATAACAAACCAAGCAGTTGTCACCTATCATAATCACTCTGAAGCTCCTCTAAATGGGGCTACAAGTTAAGTTTGCAGATATGGGAAAGGTCTGGTGTGATCTGAACCCCCAAATGTATGATAGCCTGGGAAGACCACTTGAGGCCCCCAGCAAGATGGGATTATTTCAATCTTGGACTGATTGATTGCAACACAATTCTTCCACCTTTGTCAGCTGGCTGTCAGCTGGCCTAATAATAAATGTTCTATCTTACTGTAAATTTTCCAGGGTTTCTCTTTCTAAGTTAGTAAGATTTTCATATTTCAGAGCTTGCAAGTTCTCAACAACTCTAGTAAGTTCAGCTTTACACACACTTTGAAAAGTGGCTATTGTTGACATAGGATGGGACTGGAATGATGATTTGTTTTAAACCCAGCAACTGCTCTGTCCTCCGGGTTCAAATGTGTTGTGTCAGGTGAGAAATGTACAGATTCCTTTCCCAGTATTGGGTGGAGCTACCATATTCTAAACACAATTTATTTTCTCTTGTAGTGTGATTTGAGGTTCAAGTTTCTGTATGCAATCTGCAAATCTATCACAGTTTCAAATTGGCTTAGGTGGGTGGTCAGGGAAAAAAATAAGCCTTTATTAAGTACTTTTAGTTCAGTTTCTATCAGCAGTGTATTAGAAAGACCAATTATCTTCATCTGATCATTCTGTTCTGGTGACAGTTCTGATCCTGTTGATGGTATTGTTGTTGATAGTGCTTTTGTTGCTAGCTGTAAAAGTCCATCTTGACTGGCCCCTCCTTGTCAACATCTTATGCCCTTGTAAAATCCATAATATCTAGTATTACTGGGTCACACCTGGAAATGAGCATCGGCACAGTGTGCCTTTCCCATTTTTCAATTTTCAAATACATCAAATCAATCAATTAATCAATCAATAACAAGTGCTTCATTTAATTTCTTGATGTTGAATGTCTAAGCATTCCTCACTTACAGAGGAGTTATTTGCAGTTTCTTTTTCAATGTTCCCATGATCCATGCTGTCGTTGAATGATACTCAAAGCAGGGGTCAACCTTAACTTTTCTTTGCACTAGCCAGCAGGACAAGTTGATTAAAAATTGCAGTAGCCAGCAGATGGTTGCACTAGCCCACAATTGTAATGGTAAATTTTGATCACTTATACAGGAAAAAATGCAATCCAAAAAAATACTCAGATTATTGCACATTTATCCTGCTCCCACATTGCTTTCACCCCCAGCAGAAAATAAGACTGAAATGCCATCATAAACAGTATTTCCCCCACTGGTTTGTACCATGGCCTCCTCTCTTCCTCTTTCTGCACCCCCTGAACAAGAGAATATCACAGCAGCAAATGTTCAGTCATGCAGACCTAGCTCTGCACACACAATAGCTGGCATTCTCATGCACACTCTCACCATCACCCACAGGGCAATGAATAGAGTCAGGTAGAGAAAGACATTCTCAGACCCCACCCAGTGATCAACTGGAGACTGGAACTTCTGGAAGTTTTCATACAGTGTCAAGTAGGCTGGGAGCATACCTAGGATTTCTTTGGGGAGGGGACTACACAAACCTAGGGGGCTTGGGAAACAGAAAACGCTATGACGTTTTTATTTTTAAAAGTATTGATTTTAACATGCTATGCCTCAACAGTAACAGATTACTTTAAACATTCTCCTTTCATCAGGCCAGGGTAAACAGTACACAGGCATGATACTAAACTACCTTTGTTTCTATGTAGGATGATTAATGCACCCAAGGAATGTTTATGTTAAGGCCAGTTATGGAACTAGCATATCCATTAGCAGAACAGTTTAGTAAGTCTCTGAGCATAGGAGAGGTCCAGGAAGACTGGAGAAGGGTTCATGTGATCCTGCTCCACAAGAGTGGCAGCAAGGAGGAGGCAGGGAACTACAGACCAGTCAGTCTCACCTCAGTAGTGGGCACGATTATGGAGGTACTCCTTAAGGAAAGGATAGTGCAACACCTGGAATCTATAGGAGTACAGGATCCAAGACAGCAGGAAGGTCCTGTCAAACTAATCTCATAGATTTATTTGACTGGGTAACCAGAGTGGTGGACCAAGGGGGTTCAGTTGATGCCACCTACCTTGACTTCAGCAAAGCTTTCAATACCGTACCACATAAGAGATTGATTAATAAGCTGGGTAGGCTCAGTGTGGATCAGAAGCTGGTCAACTGGTTGGTGGGCAGAAAACAGAGAGTGGTGGTAAATGGTATACAGTAGAAGAGATGCAAGTCACAAGTGGAGTACCTCAGGGATCAGTCCTGGGGCCAGTCCTCTTCAATATCTTCATCAGTGACATTGTAGATAGACTGGAGAGTAAGGTTTACCTGTTTGCAGATGACACCAAGATCTGCAAAAGAGTAGATGATCCAGAAGGGGTGGGCAGAATGAGAAGAGGTCTGGAAAAACTGGCAAAATGGTCTGAAGTGTGACAACTTGGGTTTAATGCAAAGAAGTGCAAGATCATGCACATAGGAAAGAGAAACCCTGAAGCTACCTATACATTGCAAGGGGAGTTGCTGGCAATCACAAAGGAAGAAAGAGACTTGGGCATCACCATCGCAGATGACCTGAAATCATCCAAGCAGACCACTAAATCAGAAGGTAAGGCTAGTAGGATGTTGGGGTGTATTAGCAGGAGTATCGCAAGTCATAAGAGGGAGGTAATAATCCCTCTTTACAAGACACTGGTTAGGCCCCATCTGGAGTACTGCATGCAGTACTGGATACAAGACTTGCACAAGGACATTAACAAATTGGAGGCATTCCAGAGAAGGGCAACCAAAATGGTGCAGGGACTGCATCAGAAAACATATGTGGACAGGTTAACAGAGCTCAATATGTATGCCCTATAGCAAAGGAGGGAGAGAGGTGATATGATTGAAACATTCAAACATCTTAAGGGCATTAAAAAGGTGAAAGAGTCTAACATGTTTCAATATAAAAAAAACAGCAGGATAAGAGGAAACCGCATGATATTAGAGGAGGCCGATTAAGGGATAATGTGAGCAAGTTATTTTTCACAGAAAGGGTGGTGGATGCATGGAACAACCTACCTTAGGAAGTGGTGGACATCAATACTGTACAGGGCTTGACATAGGCATGAGCTAGGCATAAGGGAGCAATACAGATGAGTATGAATAAGTAGGCCTTTGACAAAGTAAATATGGCACATTCAAAAGGTAGAAACAATGGGCAGACTGGATGGACCTTGCTGTCCTTATCTGCCATCAACTTCTATGTTTCTTTGTTTCAAATTATGTGTCCTATTAAGGTGTTTTGTACCATACATGCACAAAGCTTTGTTTTTAGGATGAAAGGACATGCTGAGTAGGATAAGGGTAGGACTATATGGATGCCTTTGGCTGGCATGGTCCATTTAGAAGAGTTGAGGATTCCTACACTTGCCAGTAATGACAGCTATTAGTCTATGGATAGTCATTTCAAAGTATGTTCTGCAGTGGTTTCCAAGAAATGTATACAGTTGGGAGATTTGGAGGGGAGAGGGGCACCTATGGTGAGGCTAGGATAAAATCCACCACTTGCAGAGCAGACGCTGTATTCCTCTTAGCATTTTGTCACTGAAATGATGGATACAGACACTCAAGATGTAGGTAAATATAGGGACAGTACAGAGTTAAGATATTTGGAGGGGAGAGGGAGTAGCCATGTTGAGCCTTGGATAAAACCCACCACTTGCAGAGTAGACCTGGTATGCCTCTTTGCATTTTTTCACTGAAATGTTGGATACAGACACTGAAAATGTAGGGAAATGAGGGGCACTGGTCTTAATAATGTGGGACAAATTATCAGAGACACATTCATTTTCTTTTGAAAAGAAAGGCTGAAGATGTACAGCAGCCTGGAAACATAGAAGAAAAGTGACTGGTAAAGGCGACTCATGAGAGGGCTGAGAGTCAAGTTATGAGGAGTAGAAAAGTTTTGTTACTGTTCTATCATAGTCAATTGTAGTACACTGCTGGGCAGGAGGTTTCTCAAGGAGTTGGAATCAATATTTGAATTGGATTCTAATACTAAGTCCCATCAAGATCAAGTTTCTCCTTAATGTCACTGACAGGCTAATTTCACATCAATAGTGTCTATTTTGGCATGCATTCATTCAGTCTTTTCATTTGATTTAAGATGAGTTGTATGATTGTATTAAAATGAAAATCAGTAAAAAGCGTTTATTGTACTGGTAAGAAACTTAACATCCACCTCCATCCCTCCCCTTCCCCACAGTCTCCTCCTGCTGTTGCAAGTAGGGGGTCCCTGCTACTACTGACTTTTGCTCTTGAGGTCTGAGCACACAAACCCCTGGTATAGAAGATGCATCATAATTAATGATTTCAATAAAGATATGTAAATAGAAGACAAGATGAAGTCTAAAAACAAGGAAAAAGATAACATTTTTTTAAATTAATTGGGTAATCCTGACCATAGGGAATCATTTAACATCGTGATGATATGAGATCATCATTAATTACAGTCATCATTTCCATAACATCCATAGTTTTTGATTGCCAGTCACTTTATGTTCATGTTTAATAATTATCATTCATGATCACAATGATGGATCCTAAAGCTTGAACATGATCTTTGAACATAATTGGCAATGATAATCTGTGACACATCATTGTTAATTCATTCAACACTGCCACACTGGGACTCCCTCTATGTTTTGTTTCAAACTGATAACCAGAAAATAGGTTTCTATACAGCCAAACAGACTGAAGGTCAATTCCTCAGCTGGCTATGACAACACTGAACTCAAATTACTCAAATTGGCTGCCCAGTACATACACTCTTCATTAATGGACTTGTTTAACAAATCTTTGACCCAAGACACGATACTGGCTATTTGGAAGTTAACCTTGGTGGTGTTAGTCCACAAGAGCAGAAGCAAAGGGCCTGTGGAAAACCATAGACCCATCACTCTTCTTAGCCTTCTGACCAAAATACAAGTAAGGTTAATCTTTAACCAGCTAAAGGAGTTCTTTGACACATATGACTTATTGAATGCTGTTCAGCATGGTTTTAAATCTGCCCATGAGATGGGCACTGCATTGGTCCAACTGATCAATGTTATCTTCAAGGCAATGGACTCTGATTCAGCAACAGGTGCTATCTTTGACAATTTGACAAAGGCTTTCAATTTGGGTAATCATGACATACTCCTATCTAAAAACTTAACATTTTAGACTTGGATGAAGTACCCTGTTTCTGGTTCAAAGATTACTTGTCAACCAGGAAGCAATTTGTTGGGTGGAAAGATGGTTTACTCCTCCTTAGGCCAGTTGCAGACTGAGTGTCTCAGGGCCCAATACTTTTCCCTTTGCTCTTTTCAAGGTATGTAACTTATTTATAAACTGTGGTGGAGCTAAACCACTGTTTGACGCAGATGATTCAGTGCTGTATAGAAGCCATCCTCAATCTACTTCACTTAATGCTGGATTGGCAGAGGATTTCCAGAAGCTTGCACATTGGCTCAGAAGGCACAAACTGGTATTAAACTCAAAAAAGAAAAAAGAAATGTTTGAAACCAGGAGACTGGGAGTTGGTAGAAGTATTCTACTAAAACTATTATCTGTGTCTGTCTCTCAGAGGTGGTACAGTAGATGTAATAAAATACCTCTGTGTCCACCTTGACCAGGACTTAAGTTTCAAGTCCCATGTTGAACAAGTGTTGAAATCTGCCCACCAAAAGCTTCTGCTAATATTCTGGCTTAGGGCCTACCTCACTCAGACTGCACAGCTAATTATTGTCAATAGTACCCTTCTACCCAGGCTACTATTCAGAGTGCCAGTACTCAGCTCTGTGAGGGAAACAGAGCTCAACAGGCTCAAAGTACTATATAATAAAATTGATTGGTTTGCTGCTGGTGTCCCCAACAGGGAGAATCACTGCAGAGTTTTCTCCCTATTAAACTGGCCCTCCTTAGAATGTAAAGTAGGTTGGAATTCCTCTTCTCATGCATCGCTCACAAATTAATACTTTGTACCTCTTCCACCAGTCTGAGGAACATCCTGAAGCCTAAGCAGCAGTGGATAACACTTTATTCCTCATCCAGGTCCTTCCTGGATGTTCCAAAATCAAAGGCAGATAGCAGGTCCGTTGCCTTCTTTGCTCCAATAATTTGGAATAACTTTCCTCAGGAAAACTGGGACTGTAGAGCTTTAGTTTCTAAAACAGTGCCAAGTCTCTCTACCTGGGAAGGAGTCACAGCAGCTGCTACCCATAAAACAAAAACAAAACCAGCAAAAACAAAACAAAACAAAACTTCATTAATGTTTGGTATGCTTTCTTCCTCAGATTTTTTCTTCCCAATCCTGTCAACTGTGATTGATCATAATGATAATAGCAGGTATCTCTGTATGCCTCAGGTACCGATTCCTACCTCTGTAAATTGTTACCTGTTTTGTTACTATCTGTAAATGTTTATTGTATTACTATATTGATATGTTTAGGATTTGTTAACTGTTAACTAAATCTGGGTTACCCCTGAAAAGGGACTTTCCGTCACAGTGGGCATACCCAGTTAACAAAATCCAATAAATACATAAATATATGCATACATAGAAAAATAGAAACATAGAAATTGACGGCAGATAAGGACCGCTTGGCCAACCCAGTCTGCCCATTTCCCTACCTAATGGATAAGCTGCAGATCCTAGTTAACCAGCAGCCTACTTCTTTCTGCTCCCACCCCCTAGAATTGCCTTATGGCTGTCCCATGCATGCTTGAATTCCACCACTGTTTTTGACTCCACAACCTCCTCCGGAAGGCTGCTCCATGCATCCACAACCCTCTCTGTGAAAAAATACTTCCTTAAATTACCTCTGAGCTGACCCCCCTCTATCTTCAAATTGTGCCCCCTTGTTCTTGCACACCTCTTGCTTTGAAAGATGCTACCCTCTTGGACTTTGTTAATTCCCTTGAGGTACTTGAAAGTTTCTATCATGTCCCCCCTCTCCCTCCTTTCCTCGAGGCTATACATATTAAGCTCCTTAAGTCTCTCTTCATATGTCTTCTGGTGCAGACCCTGCACCATTTTAGTTGCCCTCCTCTGGACAGCTTCCATCCTGTCTATGTCTTTGCGGAGATTGGGTCTCCAGAACTGCACGCAATACTCCAGATGGGGTCTGACCAGCTGTCTGTACAGAGGGATAATAACTTCCTGTTTTCTACTGGTGATGCCTCTCCCTATGCATCCCAGTATCCCCCCAGTCCTCCTTGCTGCCCTCTCACATTGCTTGCCCACCTTTAGGTCATCTGATATGACTAGCCCCAGGTCCCTTTCCATTTTTGTTGTTGTTAGTATCTCACCCCCCATTGTGTACTCTTCCCCTGGGTTTTTGTTTCCCAGGTGCATTACCTTGCACTTCTTAGCATTGAATCTAAGCTGCCATACATTTGACCATTCCTCTAACCTTGCCAAGTCCCTTCTGATCCTTTCCACCCCACCTTGTGCATCAACTCTGTTGCAGATCTTTGTGTCATCTGCAAAAAGACATACTTTTCCTTCCAGTCCCTTTGCAATGTCGCTTATAAAGACATTAAAGAGGACTGGTCCTAATACTGAACCTTGCGGTACCCCACTAGTAACCCCCCTTTCTTCAGAGTGGACTCCATTTACTATTGCTCTCTGTGTCCTATTCTCCAGCCAATTCTTTATCCAGGCTGTCATCTTGGGACCCACAGGCTGGCTAATTTGTATATTAATCTTTTGTGTGGGACTGTGTCAAATGCCTTGCTAAAGTCTAGGTAGGCCATGTCCACAGCCCCTCCCTGATCTACTACTTTGGTCACCCAGTCAAAGAAATCTATCAGATTCATCTGGCATGACCTTCCCCGCTGTGAATCCATGCTGCCTTGGGTCCTGTGCCCCTCTGGCCTCTAGATACTCGACATTTTTTTCCTTCAGGAGTGATTGCATCATTTTCCGTACCACTGAGGTTAAACTAACAGGTCTGTAGTTTCCTGCTTCTGCCTTGCTCCCACTTTTGTGAAGGGGAATCACATCTGCCCTCCTCCAGCCCTCGGGTACCACCCTATGCTCCCATGATTTGTTAAAGAGGGTAGTCAGTGGTGTCACTAGTTCTACCCTTAGTTCTTTTAGAATTCTGGGATGAATCCCATCAGGTCCCATTGCTTTGTCCACCTTCAGTTTTAAGAGTTCTTTCAGAACCCTTTCTTCTGTAAATGGGCTGGTATCAACTTCTGTATCCAGAGTGTTTCTACTGTTTGTTTTAGGTACCTCCCCCCTCTTCCTTTGTAAATACTGAGCAAAAATATTTGTTTAGTATCTCTGCCTTTTCACAGTCACCCTCTGCCCACCCTCCCTCCCCTTTATTAAGCCTCACTATCCCTCCCTTGGTCTTCCTTTGCTCCCTGATGTACCTATAAAAGGTTTTATCCCCCTTCTTAACCCGAGTTGGCTATCTTTTCCTCGGTTTGGGCCTTCTGTTCTGACTGCCTTCCCTGCTTCCTTTCTTTAACTGATACAGTTCTCTGTCCTGCTCCTTCTGTGATTCCTTGTACTTCCTGAATGCTTTCTTTTCTCTTGAACCTTCACTGCCACTTCCTTTGAGAACCATAGTGGTTTCTACATCATTTCATTTTGTTTATTTGCTTCACACAAAGGCTTGTTACCTCTGTGATGGCAGTTTTATTATTCCCATTGTTCTTCCACCCTCCTTCCTGCCCATTTGCTAGTGCATTCCTTAGGCACTCACCCATTTTTGGCAAGTCAGCCCTCCTAAAGTCCAGTACTTTTGCCTTTGTATGACTTGACTCTATTGCTGTGTTTATTGTGAACCATACTGTTCGATGGTCGCTAGTTCCCAGATGGCTACCTACTTACATCTGTGATCCTCTTCATCTCCATTTGAGAGAACCAGGTCAAAATTTCTCCCTCTCGAGTGGGCTCCAATACTAGTTGTCTAAGGCATGCCCCCTGTAGGGCATCTAGAATAACCCCACTCTTTGAAGTGGTTGCTGCAACTGCACTCCAGTTAACATCTGGCATATTCAGATCACCCATCAGCAATATCTCCCCTTTTTCTGCCATCCTAAGTATACTTTCTATCATTTCCTTGTCCATTTCCTCCACCTGAGAAGGGGGTCTGCATACAGCCCCTGTGCAGATTATGGCTCCATTGCCGGTCTCCAAATTTACCCACAGTGCTTCTTCTCCTCCCTTTTTTTTCTTTTGTTCTGTTGCTTTGATTCCTTCCCCTATGTAAAGAGCTACTCCTCCTCCTCTTTTACCCTCCCTGTCCCTCCTGTAGATAGTGTATCCTGGTTTGTTTACGTCCCAGTCATGGCTTTGTGTGTACCATGCTTCTGTGACTGCCATGATATCCAGATGTTCCTCCTCCATCAAGGTCACTAATTCAGGAAGCATGTTACTCAGACTACGGGCATTGGTACTCATTGCTCTCCATTTTTTGATGGCTTTACCTTCTGTTGCAGCATCCCCCACTGACCTTTCTACTTCAGTCTTTTTCTCATTTAGTACCCTGTTTTGTAGGGAGAGGCTGGAATTTTCCTGCTGCTTATCAGTGCCTCCCCCCTTGACTAGTTTAAAAGCTTGCCAATGAAGCATTTAAACCTATTGCTCAAAAGACTTGTTCCCTTCCTGGACAGATGCAGACCATCCTGCCAGTATAGGCTGGTGTCCCTCCAGGTGGAACCCCAGTCCCCAATGAAGCCAAACCCCTGTTCTCCACACCATTTTTTCAACCATTCATTAAACTACATGGTGCAAAGTACCCTCGCCTCACTCATGCCATTGACAGGCAGCACCTCTGAGAAGGATACTGTGTGTGCTACTTGTCTTAGGCCCTTCCCCAATTCTACAAAGTCCTTCTGCACTGCTCTAATCTCATGTTGAGCCAAGTCATTTGTCCCTAGGTGGACAATGACATCCAGCTCCGACTCCCGTGCAGCTGTTCTCGTGATCCTGAGGATGCGCCCTCTCCCTCCAAGCCAGGCACCAGGCAGGCACCTTACTTCAGTTTTCCCTGCTCCCCCCAGTTCTGTCCCCCTAATAATTGAGTCCCCCACCAGGAGCTGCTTCCTTTTCTTGTGGCGTCCTCTGTCTCCTTCCTGTGGGCCTCCCTTGTGATAGTTGTCCTCAGCCTCCTTAGTCTCCTCTGTGGGTGCATCCATGGGGAGCTATGCTCCCCGAGAATTGGTGTATGGATTGTGGAGTGGAACAACTGACTGGGTGTGCCTCTGTTCTACCATCCTCACCCTCCCTGAGCCCACTGTAGTCCAACTACTGTGCTTTCTTCTCAACCTCTGAGGTAGTGGTGGTGGCTCTGGTGCTCCCTGGATCGGGGAGGTTCCCTTCCTACTGTCCAGTGTGGCCTGGGGGAAGGTTCCCTTACTACTGTCCAGTGTGGCCTGAAGATGGGCAACTTCCTCCCTCAGGGCAGAGAGTTGTCTGCAAATAGGGCAGCATCTCAGCCTCCAGAAAGACTCCCCGAAGACTGATGCCCCACAGCCATTACATTGTACTACTCCCCACATGTTTATCTACTTTTTTTTGTTATTTGTGTGTGTTTGTATGTGTGATTTTTTTTGTTATACATATATATATATATATATATATATATATATATACACACACATATATATATACATACTGTACATACATACAGAAATAGATAAATCAGCTTTTCAGCTGGGCAACAGTCCTGGAAAACAAGTCCCCTGATTGCCTGATTGTGCAGCAATAAACTGAAGCATAGTTTTGATCATTTGAGCCCAGTATAAATCATAGGTTCATAGGTAGTTTCAAGCCAGGGTTAGCAATTGCTAACCAAATAGGCTTGCCTTCCAAATTTAAAAATTTACAAAAAATTTGTAATTTCCATAATGGTCGTCCATTCCCTTTTTGAATGTGTTCATACTAGAACTATTTATTATCCGTTTAGGTAAATTATTCCATGCCCCGACCACTCTCGGACTAAACCAATGTTTCCTAAAGTTATGTACCCAGGTTTGTTGATAAAGTTGTTTGGTGTGCTTCCTTTTGCTAATTCTTCCTGAATTGAACACAGTTCCCATATCCATTAGTAGTTCAACATCCTCAATGTTTTTATAGAAAAACATAGATCACCTCTTAATCTATGGTAATATAGTGAATAAAGGTTCAAATTCACGAGTCTTTCCCAATATTCCTTGCCTGTCTGACCTTTTATTTGTTTAGTCAGTCTTTTTTGAACTTTCTCAATGGAAAGTATATCTTCTCTATTGTAGGGAGCCCAGACCCTCGCACAATATTCCAGATGCGGTCTAACCACGGCTACATACAAGGGGATCAAAACCTCACTCCTTCTACTTGCAATATATTTTAGAATACAATTTAGGATCTGAATAGCTTTTTTTAATTGTTTTCGACAATGTACCCTAAATTTTAAATCGTTAGTAATTATGACGCCGAGGTCTTTCTCCTCCGCTACCACTCCCAAGTTAGTATTATTTAAGTGGTAAACTGCTTCATTATTTTTCTTTCCCAGGTGCATAACCTTGCATTTGGATATATTTAATTCCAATTTATTCAGATTTGTCCATTTGTTTATTAGATCTAACGCTTGTTGTAGTGCAACTGTTTGCTCATCATTTGATGGAACCACACCCAACCTACAATCATCAGCAAATTTGTACATCCATACATTTATATTGTTTATTTGTAATGAGGCAATGTATAAATTAAACAAGAAGGGCCCAAACACCGAACCCTGTGGCACACCACTAGTAACAGGGGCCCATTGTGAGTATTCACCATTTACAACCACCCTCTGCTTTCTATCCCGAAGCCAGTCAGAAATCCGTCTGCAGATATTGCTGGGCAGCCCTAAATTATCTACTACCAATATTAATTCCCTATGGGGTATTTTATCAAAAGCTTTGGAGAAATCTAGGAATACCACATCCACAGGGTTCCCAGCATCCATCTCTCTATTCACCTTTTCATAAAGGATAACAAATTTGTTTGACAGGATCTGTTCCATACAAAGCCATGTTGGACTGGATCATCCAGGTCATGTTGCTCAATATGTTCCACAAGAATATTCTTGATAATTTTCTCCAGTAGTTTCCCTAATATCGAGGTCAAGCTAATGGGTCTAAAGTTGCCAGGGTCTGTGCTTGGTACTTTCTTTAAAATAGGCACTACATTAGCCAATTTCCAATCTTGAATAACAGTACCAGTATTTATTGATTGTTGGAAAATATATGTTATGGGATGTACCAGCAGTTCTGACAGTTCTCTCAGTATCCTGGGATGTATACCATCAGGGCCAGGGGATTTATTAGTTTTTAGTTCAATTATCCCTTTATAAATATTTACTGGATTCAAAACGGTTGTCGCAGGTTCAAGGGATCTACTTGTACAGTGGGTATAAGGGTCCTTTTGTTGATATACAGAACAAAAGTAATTATTCTGAATATTTGCCATTTGCTGGTTAGTTGCTCGATTGCACTCTTTGGTAAGAAATGGACCTATACTATTAGGATTCTTCTTTTGGTTATTAATGTAAGAAAAAGAGCTTTTTTTTATTATCATGAACTCTATTAGCTAAGTTGATTTCGTATAAGGCTTTAGCTTTTTTTATAGCTATTTTAAGTTGTTTCTGAGTTTCTTTGTATACTGCAGTTATTTTATCATTCTTTACAACTTTCAACTTTTTGTAAAGCCTATTTTTTTATTCATTAATTTTCTAATTCCAGCAGCATACCAAACAGGTTTAGTAGTTTTATTCATCTGGTGTTTAGTAATTGTGGGGACAAAATCATTAGTTAGTTGGCCAATTTTTGATATAAGAGAATCCCATGCATAGTGTACAGATTTATTACCAAAAACCAGTCTTCAATCCCATTTATTCATTTCCATTTTCATCTTATGGTAATCAGCTTTTCCGAAATTGAGTTTAGTAGTAATTCTTGTAGGTTTACTAAAATCCATTTCCTTAATGTTAAATGATACTGTGTTATGGTCACTATTACCTAGTGGGGGGCTTACTTTCACAGATTTGACTAACTCACCCATATTTGTAAATATCAAATCAAGGATGTTATTACCCCTGGTACACTCAGGGACTAGTTGCTCTAATCCCCCTAGATCCATTACATCTATATATTGCCTATCCAATGGGGAGCAACCAATGCCTTTAGTCCAATCAATGTTGGATAAATTGAAATCTCCAGTCAGCAGAATCCTTTTGGAAAAGTCCAAATTACTAAGGATGCCCAACAAGAGCTCGTCATCTTCACGGGACATGGATGGGGGTCTATATAGAAGTCCCAATGTAATTTTTGGCCCATTTTTAGGTGATAATTGCACCCATAAGAGTTCAATTGGTCCTGTGTCTTTTTTAATTTCCTCTGAAACAATATCTTTATGTATGTATATAGCTACACCACCACCTTTTCTATATTTCCTACAATAGGAGTAAAGTTTGTAACCCTCAATTTCTTTCCCCCCAATGGTTCGTACTATCCCACCATGTTTCCGTTATGAGGGCAATATGCACATTATTGTTATGCAAAATTATTCTTAGCTCATCATGTTTATTCTGCAAACTACGGGCATTAATTAGAATGGCATTCCATCCCAAGTTATTCAAGGGAGGTGGAGTACTTAAACTATACTTCTTTTCTATACCCCCCCCCAACCAGTTTAAATGGAATTTCGTGACCTCATGGAAATGAAGTTTTCCTCTCCAGCGGTCTCTGGTAGTGACCTCACATAAGATGAACCTGTAGTCAAAAATAGTAATACCCATAATAATAGATGGAGTTTAAACAAAACAGAATAAAGTAGATGAGGTAAGTACCTTCCAGGGTTCAGCTGGGATCATTTTACATCTACATCCAGGGACAGTAAAGGCATGCCTTGGCCTACACCGCCACATGACATAACTTATAACAGGTAATATTATCATTTGATGAATATGGTATGACCATCTAAGGGGACAAGGGTCTGCACACAAAGTATGTATAATGCATGATTACAAGGAGGGGTTACAATGAGAGCCAGTTATGGAAAAATATGGGTCAGATCTGTATGTAGTAGGTATGACATATAAAATTCTCTCATGATTAAAGTACAAACCTGCAACTCACAAGGAGAGCAAGACACAGGGAGTTACAACAGGAATTTGGTGGGTGAGTTGAAAGATTTTACTATGATTTCTATGTTCATGGACTTGATTATCCTCAGTGTGTATGGATCTGAAGCAAGAACACACATCATATTCCAAAACAAGGATATATTGTAGTAAAATGGTAACGTTACGTATCATTCTGGAATTGTCAAAAAGTGTATTTTAATTTTCCCTAATCTAACTAAATATACTGTAGTCCAGAAACAGAACAACACTGTCCATACAGAGCTGCTGTCTCCAGCAACTGATGGAGAAATCACTTACAGTCCAATGCAACAGTTGGAATCCATGTTGGTAACATGGTGCTGTGGGCATTTGTGGTAATTAAAACACAGTTTGGTGCTCCGCTCATGTCAATACTGCTGGTTCACCAGTCACAGGCTAACAAACACTGCAGACCAAAGTGCACAGTGAAACTCTATTGCTATTATTCACATTCAGCTAATGTTCAGCATTTCAGAGTACTTCAGAGCACACTCTAGTGTGTGCAGCCAGCAACTAGGAGTGCTTTTTCTTGCTTCTAGAATTGCTGCCAGTTTGTCTAAATAACAAATCAGGTTACCTTTCTGGGTTGTGGCTGCTACTTGTTTTATAGGCTGCATTAACTGTAATAAAGGTAACTTCATAGGCATTTGAAAGACAAATATAAAAACAGAATTCAATTTAGCACCAAATAATGCCCAAGGTATTTTTTTTTTTGAACCAAGCTAACGAATCATATGCATGCCTTATTATTTTTAAAATTCCATTAAGCATTAAAGCAGCAGGATGCTCCTTTTTTAATAACTCTTGTAGAACTCTAGGACTTGTGGAAAGGGTGCTCTTGAACAAATAAACAAGCTGATTTATTTGTTTATGGACCATCTAAACTGTCATTTGCACTCTTGTCACTCTATGTTGAGTTCTAGTATTATGTTGATAGCATACTTTAATTGAAAAGAGGCTGTTCCTTATTTAAGAGTTTGAGGTCCTTTAATTAGAAGACTCACAATATTATTATTTGTAACAGTTGGCAGATTTTCATTTTCCATACAGTTTATTCTTTTCCTTTAGCAGTAATAGTACATTTTTTGACAGCACGGTGATGTGTAGGACAGCATATTACTTGGAAGCTGACATATCTAGTTCTTGCCTCATTACCTTATCAAAATTGTGACCTCCCTGACCTATCCAGCAGGAGAATGAGTTATTCCTGTTGGTCAGTAGTGATGTCATGGACAGAGAGTCACAATTCTAATCAGGTGAAGAGAAGTAAACTGGCAAAGCATTAGATATGCCAGTCACTAGGTAATTTGTTACTATTCACATTGTACCATGTCTTGTTATAAGTAAAATCTTCAAAATAGCAAATCATAAAAGAAAAACAGAACCTTGCTAAAGTAAAAGTCTTCTTTTAAAATACAGTAAAAACATAGATTCTGGTTTCAGTTCACGGATGTACCTTCTGTGTCCCCCCCCCCCCCGACTCTCACCCTTCCTATATAGTGTTTAACATATTTGAGTGTATTTAATTAAAATTACAATCTACATGCAAATGAGTTTGATGCTGATAATTTTATTGAATTTTCAAGAATGCACAGGTACACATAGTCATTCTTTGGAAAAAATATGATAATGAAATTTGCAGCATGTAAGTAAGTCATTTGATATGAATATGTACTTGCATCGTTGTTACTGTAACTCACAGTTCAAAACAATCAGTGCACATCTAAAAAATGAAACTGGTAAAATGCAAAATTACCTTAGAACTGATACATTTAACATTAATTATTCAGTACAGCTTAAACCATTCTTTCTCCAGTAAAAAGGTGCCATCTTATACAACACTGCTAATTAACTTAAAGCTTTTCTTGCAAAGCTTTTTTCTAGCTCATTCACTTGTAGTAAAAAAAAAACAGTTGAACAACAAATCTGCCAGTTTAACAATTTATTTTAGAAATGTTAAATTATTTTCAGTTGATGGAACAGTTTGTTTTAAGTTGGGACAAGACACGTTTTAAAGAGAACCTGTTCTTTTTTTAAGTTAACGTGCTATTGTCTGTTCTGTTAATTTTAGTTGCTTTTCTTTGATACATTTAGAGGGACAAATTCATGTATAGTAGCTGACATATGTCAAAAGCCCATGCAAAGCTGTCTGATAGTTAATCTATTTATTGAAAGTTTTCAATACAAACTGCAGGCAGCACAGGGTCATAAAGTCGCTGACAAAAACCCAGTGGCAATAAATGCCACAAGCAAAATGTTACACTCTTACATAATGTCAGGCTTTTTGGTGGCCATACAAAAAAAGTGCACAGTCATTGAAATAAATGACTCTTTTTGTTTCTGTGCAGGCTTCACACCCCCACACCACCAGAACTTTAAATAACCAACTCATAGGGGGTGTGGACTTTGGGGATGGGGAGAAACTCAGGAGGGAGAAAAATTATTTTTTTTTTCCAAAAAAAGAGTTGCAACACCAGGAAACCTGGGGGGAACTGAACCATGGTGCCAGGTCTCCCTTGCTGCTGTGTGCTGGTGCCTTAGCCTCTTGACCACAGAAGTTGCTCAACTAGGCACAGCAGCACTGGCATCTTCAGCCATTCCTTCACTTTGCAGTCAGCAACAGGGGTAGTGGTAATTCCCTACCACTATTATACCACTGTCACTCTAAATGTTTCTGCTCTTTTCACAGTGCAGTTATTGCAGCGTTGTTTTTGTAGCACTGTATTGACATGGTACCATAGCAGGCCATACACAGAATAGCCATGCAGAGCATATGAGCTAAAAACCTCAAGTAAACCTGTGAGTCAATGATATATATCTGTGAAATAAATGTATCATCTTGAACAGCATTATCACAGCTCTTTGTCTATATGGTACAATATATCTAGGACTATTACTAGTTTATAGGAGCCAGTATTGTCTGGATAGGACCTGAATGGTCATAACTCCTTTTGAACTGAAAAAAAAATCATAATTTAGGTAACGTACACTATAATTCATATAAACTGTCATACAAGTATGTTGCTTGAACTCTTATCAATGAGATGCATAAAATAAATGTTGCCGGATGGAGAAAAAAACCTTGCAAATACTGTTATATAAGAGTTACAATTTAGTTTCCATTGCACTGTGACAGAACAGCAGCCACAGTCCAGATCAGTTGCAGAAACATTTAATGAATGTTGCTTTTGAGCTGATTAGGTGCCATTAAACAGCACAATGGGGTTGCCAATACATTGCTAATTGTAAAAAAGACTATATAAAACCAAATCTTTTTTTTCAGCTGTTTTTCCCTCCTGGTCCCTGACTGCTGGGGCATTTCTCCAGTGGTGAACTATTGGCCCAGCCTGTTACTGCCCACCTGAACCCCCTCTCTCAACTGAGGAATTGGGTTCTGGTTCCCCCCCTCCCACCGGTCTTATATACGAGGAGGCGGGGACCACGGAGAGTCAAGTCGGGTCAGGGACCAGCAGTGGGCATAAGGGCTGTATGCTTGAGTCCCACTGTTGCCTCTCTGGCAGTCAGAGTTTTCCTCATTGTATTTCCCCCGAGGTATGGACATGCAATGACATCACAGCATGGAAAGCTTGCTCCAGCCCCATCCCGCAGATGTCTGCCTTCACCTCCCCTTTGCAAGTCCCTGCTGTGTGTAGTGCTTGTGGTTTCCACAGGGAGCTGCTACACAGCAGAGAAGCTCCAGAAACCCTCCTCAGGAGAGGAGATCAGTCCTCCGGACACTCAATCCTCTTCTCCGTTGCTGACCCAAGATGACCAGAGTCTGCTCCTGAACCTGGGTCACTGGCATGGCATAAGGTACGGCATCTAGTGCCTAAACTCTCAGCACCACCAGGCCTGCAAAACCAACTCAGTGGTGTACTGTACAACTGATTGTTTGTACATGCCCCAATGTATAAGAACATATTATTTACCCCAAGGTGTCATGTTACGAAGTGATTTTGGAAGGCAGTCCAAAAGGTACAATGTAGAGATCAACTCCCTATGGATATGAAGGGTACAACAGAATCAGATTAACTTTTGACAACTAGTCCTGCCCCACCCATACAGGTGTCCTGGCCTAGATGAGACATGAGTTTATTCCAGGTATCATGGTACAGCACTTGGACAAAGTTTCAGATACTAAATGGCAGAGATGCTCAAATTTTACCAATAGATCTAATTTGTCTAGGAGTTCATTGGCTGTGGGAATATCTACAATGAAGCAGTGATGTATAAGAAGCCACTTAGCTTCCTCACTAACCAGAAGGCCCAATCTCAGATCCAATGAGCTAATGTGGGAAACTCTCTTCAGGGATCCCAGGAGCAATAATAACAAGTCTGCTCAAATCCACCACGGCTGCATAATGAAGTTAGTAAGGTTGTGTATTATTTTGAAGGAGACATGGAGAAATAACACAATGAGTTGAAAGAATGATTAAAAGTATTAGAAAGACTGGAACTTGAGAGGGACCCGAAGAAGTGGCCAACCAGGGGCGAGGAAGAGGGATAAAATAAAATCATACAAAAAAAAAGTATTAGAAAGACTGAATAGAAGTACTGACACATAAATCCTTTTATTAGTCTTAGAAATATGGTGAGGTCAGATATGAAGGTGCAATTACAGAATTAGTTGCAGAACACATGGTGAAAGTAACTTTGTCACACTGGTGATTTTGATAACCTATACGTATTTTTGCTGGCATAGAACCTAAAGAGGGTGTGTCATCATCATGGAAATGCAGAATTGGGTGACACATATGTGATGCAGAAAATATATAAATACCTATGCATTTATAAAAAAAATATCAGTATTGCACAACTAGAGTTGAAGCTTTACAAGTATAAAAATACCATCTTGTGCTTCCCAAGCATAATACCCCACCCCCATTATTGGCTCCCAACCCTAAATCCCAATTGCTCATTATGCATGCAGGATCAGGATTGAAGGGTGTGTTTTTGAATTGCCACTCCTAATGCTCTCTCCATTCTGTTTTTCAGTAACCATGTAACTTTACTTAATGTTGGAATGGGCTGAGCAATATGATTGACAATTTGAATGCACAATCCTCACAACTGTTCCTGCATGCAAAGGGGGCCTAAGGATTGAAACCCAAGAGTGGTGGTGGGGTGATTTGGAATACTAATGTGTTATTTCACTACTTGTAAAGTTTCAAACCTAATGGTGCAGTAACACAGTGTTGTGTAAGTTATTTCTTTACTTAGTTAGTGTACAGTACATATTATCTGCATTGTATTGTGTGGAAGCGTAGGGTTTTGGGGACATTGCACTCCCATTCCTCCATAGATGCATAAATGCATATCATTAATTTTTGATATAGTTTCAGCTGTTTCTTGTTCCTTAATTAAGAATAAACACTGATATCTTAATTTAAAAAAGTGCAGAGTAATCACAGTGCTAAAAATCTAGGCAGGTGCAGAAAGGCAACAGGACTGCATGGTTTCCCACAACAGATGCCCAATAACATTTCCCACTGATGGAAAAAGACATTTGCAACTAGTGTGTGCAGTGTCTATTAGGCAGTTCATTTTGTAATTACTTAATTACCAGTTCTGGGGTACACTGGAGGGGGGAGCACATACTCAAGTGCTCAATTGCTGGAGTTCCTTCAATGTGAAATGTTTGGTTGATGTGCACTGGCCTACATCACTGTTTTCAGCAGCATTGACAGTGATTTTTTACAAACAAAAAGGGTACAGATGCATTTTGTGGCATAGTGATTGCTGCTGACACAATACACAGTGTTACTATATTGTATGTATATTTGCTTGTTGAATTATAACTGCCTCTTTTGCTAAAAAGAGTTAAAACATATCCCTTTCCCCCACATTACAAGCTAGTTAACAGTAAATAGTGCTACCTATTGATTGGAAATCATCAGGTATATGACTTTTGAAGCCAATGTATAATAAAATATAACAAAAGAAGCGTAACAGACTCAATTTCAGTTACAAGCATTACTGACCAATTTTTTTTTATGTAGTGCACATGGATTGTGCAGCATGAAGCTTTCAGTGGTCTCTATGTACACTGTTATTCTGTTGTAGCAGGTAGCAGTCTATTACCTGCTAGCTGCTGCCAAAATTAAATGTATATAAGATTTATTACTACTGCAAGCTCTGTGCCTCATGATTCATCTGCACCACATTTTTTTACTACTGATGGCAACTGTGATAGACTCTGCTAAGCTCCTGTTTTTCATTACAGACTGCCTGTAGTGTTTCAAGTTACAGTACTTCTTTTCTTAGTCAGTGTACAGTACATATTATCTGCATTGTATTGTGTGGAAGTACAGGGTTTTTTGGGACACTGCGCTCCCATTCCTCCATAGATGCGTAGATGCATTTCACTAATTTTTAATACAGTTTCAGCTGTTTCTTGTTCCTTAATTAAGAATAAACGCTGACATCTTAATTTAAAAAATATGCAGAGTATTCACACTGCCAAAAACATAGCCAGGTGCAGAAAGGCACCAGGGCAGCATAGTTTCCCACAACAGTTCCCCAGAGCAAAATATCATTTCCCATTGGTGGTAAAAGATGTTTCCAGCTAGTTGGTGCAGTGTTTATTAGGCAGTTCATTTTGTAAATACGTAATTACCAGTTCTAGGGTACACTGAGATGGAGGCAAATAGTCAATTGCTAGAGTTCCTTCAACGTGAAACATTTGTCTGATGTGCACTGGACTACATCACTGTTTTCAGCAGCATTGACAGTGAATTTATAAAAATAAAAAAGTGGTATAGATGCATTTTGTGGCAGGATGGTTGCAGCTAACGCAATACACAATGTTACTGTATTGTATGTATATTTGCTTTCTTCTGCAGTTAGGACGTAACACACTGCTACGTGCTATGTGCAGCTGAAACCAGTTCTACATAACATATATTAACATTGCAAACTAAGTGCCACAAAATTCTTCTGAAGCACATTTATTTTTTGCTGCTATCAACTTTAATTGAGTCTGGTAAGCTCCAGTCACAATAGAAATACCAACACTATCATATTCCTGACTACTCAATGCCTGCTATTTAAATACCAACTTTTAAAAGCCTCGTTGAATGATAACTGCCTCTTTTGTTAAAAACAGCTAAAAACATCTCCCTAAACCCCACAGTACTATCTATTAAACAATAAATAGTACTAGTTACTGTAAATCATGAAATATATGACTTTTGAAGCCAACATATAATAACATATAGCAACAGAAGCATAACAGACTCAATTTCAGTGACAAGCATTATTGACCACATTTTTTTTCATGTAGTGCACTTGGATTGTGCAGCATGAAGCTTTCGGTGGTCTCTATGTACACTGTTATTATGTTATGTATATTTGTTTTTGATGGCAGCTAGCAAGTAGTAGAGTATTACCTGCTAGCTGCTGCCAAAATTAAATGTACATAACATTATTAACATTGCAAGCTCTGTGCCTCAAGATTCATCTGTACCACATTTTTTTACTACTGATGGCAACTGTTTTTCATTACAAACTGCCTGTAGTATTTGTAATTGAATTGCTGTAGCAATAAGACTGTAAAAAGATACACTCTGTTCTGCCACCACTGACAATTAGACATTGAGTAATAGGGGAAAGTAAACTGCTAGATGAAAAAAAAAATACATCAATAACTTACAATGTATAGATAAAGCGAGAAGATTGTCACCAGCTAAATATGTCTGACTTCACAAATGCTAATCACAAGCAAAACTATAAGCTGATGTTGAAATGCTTGTCATTATTTATATTTCATTTTGGTTAGCAAAGGTGGAAATTTATTATTGCATACATTGGAAATGAAATATGTGCAGATAAGCAACTACATTTTTGATGGAAGCAACATGAGAAAGTAACGGTGCATAGAAGAGGGCAACTAAAATGGTGCAGGATCTGCACTGGAAGACATATGAAGAGAGACTAAAGGAGCTTAATATGTATAGCCTCGAGGAAAAGGGAGGGGCATGATAGAAACTTTCAAGTACCTCAAGGGAATCAACAAAGTCCAAGAGGGTAGCATCTTTCAAAAAAAGAGGTGAGCAAGAACAAGGGGGCACAATTTGAAGATTGGGGGGGGGCTCAGAGGTAATGTAAGGAAGTATTTTTTCACAGGAAGGGTTGTGGATGCATAGAATGGCCTTCCGGAGGAGGTTGTGGAGTCAAAAACAGTGGTTGAATTCAAGCATGCATGGGACAGTCATAAGGCAATTCTAGGGGGTGGGGTAGAAAGAAGTAGGCTAGTGATTACTAGGATCTGCAGCTTATCCATTAGGTAGGGAAATGGGCAGACTGGGTGGGCTAAGCGGTCCTTATCTGCCTTCAAATTCTATGTTTCTGTAGCACCTGAAATTTTAATTCATGTTTCTCCAAGTGCCAATTTGCTCATAGCTGAATGGAGAAAAAAGTTTTGCCCAATCCAAGTTGTAAACCTCGTATTTAAGTATACCAGTACAGACCCATTTTATGAACCTCTTACAGTTCTGTGTGTAGTGAATGTGTTTCTTTGGGAGGGGGGGAATTCATGTTAAGCATTTTTTCATTTAGATTTTCATTGGTGAATACATCCTCCTATCCATTGCTGTCCCTCAGAATAAAAAAGACAGCGATTATATCTGTTCTTTATATTTTGTAACACAACTCCGAATTTCAATAAGAAACAATGGACACCAGGTTTCTGTGGGATGGAATTAAATTAGGGGGCAATTTTGTAAAACAGTATTGTTTTCAATATGTGTTCTTGAGGGGAATGGGTTACTCTGAAAATTGCATAAGGTTTGGAAAACAATATTTTTTTCATTCCATTATGCAATCTACTGCATACACTATACAAATGTAAGTTGTAGACACCAGAGGCTATTACAGTAAGAAAACAAAGGTATTACAGTTGCCAGCACCAGAATGAAATTGGGTACTAACGCTGTTTATGGCAATGAAGTTAAAAAGTAACTGTAAAACAACTAGCATACATTTCTTGTTCAGTACTTTCACTTTGTCAGTATTCGTCAGTGTGGTGCTGTTACACATATTGCAATAGATCAAATATAAGGTTTCCAATCTGCTGTAGCAGGCTTTTTCTTACACTCTGTTTACTGTATCAAATGTTTTTCCAGAGGATAACAGGGCACTTAAATGTCTCTGCTGACCTCGTCTGTTACTATGCCAGTACAGAGTGACTTTGTTTTACATCTTTTGCAGATAGATTTAGTGAATAGGATGTGTGGGTGGAGGGCCATGCAAGTTACATCTTGTTACTCGATCTTCCATTTAATTACCTTTTTGATCTGTGATTAAATTAGCATATCCATTGCTCTCCCTCATTTTAAAACACAGAGTCCATACTTGTCCATTACTTTGTCTGTCAAAACTCCTATTGCCATTAACGAACTATGGGCATTAGGGTTCTGATCGATGGAAGGTGTTAATTAGGTGGGAAATTTGAAAAACATTTTTAAGTGTCCAACACTTGCGTCCTTGAGAGCATTCCATTACTCTGCCTTTAGAATTGGAATAGGAAACTGTTATTTATTTCTGCCAAAGTTGTAACCTACTGCATATCCTATGTTGCTGTATTATGTTCATGTTTTAAAATAACACACTTCTTTGCATTTCAGCAAACACTTTTTACCAAACTGCAAAATCATCTGTTTCAGCATAATGAATATTAAAATAGTGGTATTGTAATGATGGGGTAAGAATTGAGAACATGATGGTTATCTACATTTTACATTCACTAATCACAGAAAGAACAAGAAAAGACAAAAAGCAACAGGGGTGAAATTAAATAGGGACCAGCAGAAGCTCAGATATTACATTGATAATTGGCCATTGAGTATTATATTACACTTCATTGGGTAAACAAATCTCTTACTCCACCTCACAAAAAAAAAATAACCTCTACATAATGACGTACATTTGGCACTGGCTACATATTTATAACTTCTCAATTATTTTTTTCATTGTTTAACCAGGAGTAGCACACTAAGTTGAAAGCTTTTTTACAGGAGCGACCTGGGAGCACAGGGAAGTTAAGTAACTTGCTCAGGGTCACACTGTATGCAAGTGGAAGCTGTGGGATTTGAGCTCAGGTCTGGTCTGTTGGATGTCACCAGATTTGCAACTCAGAGCCTTAAACCACTGCACTATATTGCCTCCATGGTGCTTACAAGGAAAAAAAAAATTATTTAAGTAATTATTCTCATTTATTTTTCAATTTATTTATTTTTATTTATTTATTTAGTTTTTCTTGACCGAGTAAGTGCACTAGACAAATCCTGCCTATTTTCAGGCACAACCCAAGGGAGGAAGATACAGATGAATTCCAATTGACCTTGAACCAGATTAAGCTGTCACAATTCATGTGAAAGTTGTGGGAAAAGATTATTGCAGAGATGGCAATGCAAATATACTAACATACCAATTGCCAGCAGATTAGGCCTTATGGTCTGTCGAGTCTGCTCGAACCTCAGATCCTTAGTTGGGTACTGAGGCCCTCCCCCCCCTTGTGTTCCAGAAACCCCTATCATCCATCCCCACCCCCCTGGGCCAGGCCATCATCTGATACATCTGCTTTCTGTGTCTGTCCCACCCTCTCTTTAAACCCTCCACTGTGGATCTATGAACCAGCTCACCAGTCAGTGTGTTCCAAGGACCCACCACCCTCTCAGTGAAAAACCTCCTCATCTTTCCCCCTCATCCTTCCACCTTCCAACTTCAAACCATGCCCTCTGGTGATACCTCCCTGCTTTAGTCTAAAGATCCCCTCCATGTTTACCATATTTATTCCCTTGAGGTACTTGAAGACCTCAATCATGCCCCACCCCCCTGTCTTGCCTCTCCTCCAATGAAAACAGGCAGAGCTCCTCAAGTCTGTCCTCATATGTCAAATTCCCTAGTCCTCGTATCATCTTAGTTGCCCTCCTCTGTTCCCTCTCCAGGAGCTGTATGTCCAATATGTACAGATGCTCACTCACATTTTCAATGGAAGCAAAACCAAAACTAATCATGCATAGCAGCATGAGGTTCAAAGTACAGTCTTGCTAACTGTCATTGTGCACATAGTTGGTTTAAAAATAAAAATGTATAATGCACAATCTGTGATGTTCACCTGGTATTTTACTATGCCAGTACTGGAAATAGGATTCCTAAATGCAAACTTACATTCCCAAAGTCAGTAGGTTTAAATGGTGTGAGCTGCCGGAACTGAGGATTACATATTTACACAACTTTCTCACTTTGTTTTTACATCACCCACTAGGTGATTATTAAAATATGATATATCACTTCAGACTATCACATTGCGCATCAGTGCAACATACAGAGATGTCGCCTGTGTTTTGCAAAGCTTTATTTCTCTATGTATGTTTTACTTCTTTCATTATTTACATTATTACATATATTACCTAGAAGATATTAATTTACATAGAAGGTATTATATAACTTTATCATTCACAGTAACATTTGCCAGTTCTGCCTTTCAGTAGTTATATGTGTGCTTCTCATTTCTGACTGTATGGATTGCTGCTCCAGTTGCTTTCATTGCTTAAACAAAATGGTCTCTACTTGTGATAGCAGTTTTAACTACAGAGTTCCTGTCCCACATTCAGCAATTACATATTTGAACATATTTCTCACTAATTTGTTTTAACCCCCACTAAATGATTATAGAGTTATAGAATGTGACTGCAGAAAAGGACCTCATAGCCCATCTAGTCTGCCCTATTTTGGTATATAATGGGGTGGGTGACACACTGTAAATCAGTGCAACATGTCAATATGGCTTCCGTATTTTCATAAGCAGACACAGTAAATAAGTCATATTTCATTACAGTTCTTATTTATTTATTGCATAATTTACATATTAATGTGGTAATAAAAATACAGGACTTAACATTACCACATCAGGCACATTAACAATACTATGTCTATATAATACTCTATGTGTATATATATATATATATATATATATATATATATATATATATATATACAACCCTTCCTGTTGGTAGCTGCTGCTGGCGGTTGGACCTCCCCACAGCAGCCACCGCTGTTCGTCTCCCACCAGTAACCAGCAGAATAAAATAGGGCACCAGGAGCTGAACCTCCAGGATAGCAACACGGAACGCTGCTGCTGCCGCCCCCAAAAAGAAATGGCAAGAAGTCCCGCTGCTCAGCTCCACTGACTGGCCACATGGAACCCTTCTTCGCCCAACCAGGCTCCTGTTGGTAGCTGCTGCAGGTGGTTGGACATCCCCACGGCAGCTGCCGCTGTTCGACTCCCACCAGTAACCAGCAGAATAAAATAGGGCACCAGTAGCTGAACCTCCTGGATAGCAGCACAGAACGCTGCTGCTGCCACCCCCAAAAAGAAATGGTGAGAAGCCCCGCTGTGCGGCTCCATTGACTGGCCACCTGGAACCCTTCTTCACCCAACCGGGCTCCTGTTGGTAGCTGCTGCAGGTGGCTGGACCTCCCCACAGCAGCCGCCGCTGTTCGACTCCCACCAGTAACCAGCAGAATAAAATAGGGCGCCATGAACTGAACCTCCCGGATGGCAGCACGGAATGCTGCTGCCACTGCCCCCAAACAGAAACGGCAAGAAGCCCCGCTGCTTGGCTCCACTGACTGGCTGCCCGGTAAGCTTACTTCTGCCAGAGCGCAGTTAAATTTTCAAAAGACTTTTTGGCACCATTTTTCAAACGGCCACAACTCGGACACAACACTGCGCAAATACTTGGCTTGCTGCTCACGCAAGGCTGCCTGCTCTCACTACTGTTGAACGGTTCTCTTGAAGGATTTAAAGTATTTTGTGCAGAATTAATTATTTTTTAGCCTTAAGATTGCAGTGAATTACAGTAATTAATTAAGTTGTCCCTCACTGCTATTGTTTCTAGACAGGGAACCACAGTTTTTGTGCAGTATTAGTAAAACAGAATTTAAGATCAGAATGTATAAAGTTAATTCAGCTTAGTGTTCTCTGCTTGTGCTAGAGTCTGTTATCTGGGAGGAATTTGTTATTTTGCTTGTTCATTCCTGCTTGCTTTCTCTTCCTCTCCCTCCACCCCTTCCCTCTCACAAACAATGCCTGCTGCTGTTGTTTCCCCAAACTCCCCTGGCCTGTCCTGTATCTAATTACTTATCTTTTATCTCCTCCCCTCCCTGACCCACCCGCTTCTTTTGTGGCTGAAAATCCTTCCCCTGCAGTCCTCATTATTTATACCTGCCTTCCCTTCCTCCTTAGGAACCCTTCTTTGCCCAACCGGGCTCCTGTTGGTAGCTGCTGCAGGCAGTTGGACCTCCCCACAGCAGCCGCCGCTGTTCGACTCCCACCAGTAACCAGCAGAATAAAATAGGGCACCAGGAGCTGAACCTCCTGGATAGCAGCACGGAACACTGCTGCCGCCACCTCCAAAAAGAAACAGCAAGAAGCCCCGCTGCTCAGCTCCACTAACTGGCGCCCGGTAAGCTTACTTCTGCTGGAGCACAGTTGATACCCCACCAGTGCTGCACGCTGGCTCCCCACCCTCCCGCAATCTAGGCGACTACGTTTATAGCAAATTGTGAACATTGGGTTGTATTTTGTCCCACCCCACCACCCCTCCCAGGCTTCCTTTAAATAGGCTTGTCGCCCCTCCCTCTGGGTGCTGCCCTCCCTTGGTTTAGCTATCCCTGTGCTGCCCTCCCATTGGATTAGCTATCCCTGTCCCTTGCCACTTATCCTCCTCAGCTGAACATCACACTGTGCCCTGACTATCTGCTACTTCCTCTCCATATCCAACCCTTATTAAGCAAACTCCTTCTCCCATCCTTTTCTCCCACGGACCCTGTTTCATCCTCTGACTGAATAATGCTTTTCCAGGTGTTTTTACTGACTATGTGCTTTACCGCCTGTTACATTTACATGGAGAACAACCCAAAACATTCTCATCCTGATCATGCACCCCTCTATGCCCTGCATAATAACCTTGGCATGACCACAGGGATATATATCATAGATAGTTCCAACCTCTGCTCCCCTCTATGGCACTTTTGCTACCTTCTGATACTAACTGCACACTGCCTGCCGATTATCCCCTAACCATGTTTGTACACTACAACCTATCCAAACAGTGGTGGCACTGTAGTGATGGAAGGCATAGGAGCAAAAGTAACTGGCAAACCTACAAGATGCTGAAATCCTTTCTCCTGCAAATTCTCCTTTTGCTGCTCCTGCTCTCAGGAATTGTTCACCCCAACCCAGGACCACCTGGGCAGCCAGCAGAAGCACCAAGTAGAAGGACAGGGACACACCCTGGCATCTATCAATGCCTGCAGCATCCTCAACAAACTTGATTCCCTCCAAACATGGATCCTACAGCACAACCCTGATGTCCTCTCAGTTGTGGAAACATGGTTAAACCTTAAAATTCCTGATACCTCAGTGTCTATCCCTGGCTACTGCATATTCAGGCAAGATAGGATTGCTAAACGGGCCGGGGGCTGCATCATCTATCTTAAGGGTACCCTTATGGGTCACATCATCCCATCCCCTAGCCTGAGCAACTCCTCTCAGGTCCTCACAATCAAAATCCTCCTTGGTGCACATAACAAGGAACTCACTGCCATCTCAGTTTACCTACCCCCAAGAAACCAGGCTGCTGGCTTCCATAGCATCATGGAATATCTAACAGTCCAGCAACATAATTCTGAAACCATAATCATGGGTGATTTTAACATTAACTGGCTCTCTGCTGAGGCCGCTACCTATAAGGATGCAGCCGCGGTGCATCACCTTACTCAATTGGTCAATGTCCCCACTAGGTGTAACTATAGGACAGACTCCCTTACTCTTCTAGACTGGAGTCTATCTAACCACCCTGAACGCATTTTCAATGTTTCTGTACTCCCAGATACAATAAGTCACCACTCACCTGCCATCTGCTCCTGGTCAAACAAATTCTACAAGCCCCCTCCCAAGCTTATCTATGCCAGGGTTATCAAACAAGGGCACCTCCAGCTGCTAAAATCCCATCTAACCAGACTGAACTGAGCAGTGCTTGACTCCCTCAGTGACACCAACAAAGCCTTGGACCTATTTATCAAATGTTTCAACAAAGCCTGTGACATCCATGCACCAGTGAAAAAGATGAGGTCAAAGGACAGACCAACCCCTGGGTTACTACTGACCTTTTAACTCAGCTCAAGCACAGAGACCACCTCTGGCATTGTGCCGATGCAACTCCAACGCAAGTAAACATACAAAAATATAAAGCAGCCAGAAATGATTGCACTCGAAAAATACGGAATGCTAAATGCATCTATTACAAAGAGGCTCTGACTAACTCTTGGGGCCAGGGGAAAAAATTCTGGAACAACCTGAAAGAACTCACAGGCAAGGATCCTAAAGCACCACCCACTATGCTCAACCTTCATGACACTCCTACACTCGACCTAGGTACCATCACCAGCACTTTTAATAATGCATTTACAAACCTGGACAGTGTCCTTCCACCTAATTTTTTTGACGACCTCCCCTCCAGCTCTTCCCATGTGACCCCCCAACTAGAACGTACAACCCCAAAGTTTTTCTTTAAGGAGGTCCCACCACAGTAGCTAGAAACTACATTCAAAGGCCATCGGCAAACAAGGGTACAGTGGTGACTCCCTTGACCTGAAACTGCTGGCACAAGTCCTAGATGAAATCTTAGAACCACTTACAAGATCTTCAATCTCTCACTTAGATTGGGCCATTTTCCCTCTCTCTGGAAGAAAGCCACTGTCACACCAGTTCACAAAAGTGGAGATAGGATGCTTCACACCAATTACAGACCTATCTCACTCCTCCCCCCACTACCCAAAGTGCTGGAGCAAATAGTGTCGGACCAACTAGTTGAATTCCTGGATAAGTACAATGTAGAGTGCCCAGAACAGCATGGCTTCAGAAAAGGGCACAGCATCACCACTGCACTACTGGAATTTACAACTTTCATCCACGTCATGCTTGACACAGGGAATTGTGGGGGGACAGTATTTATAGACCTGACCAAGGCCTTCGACACAGTTAACCACCCCCTACTGCTCAGGCAACTGTCCACCATTGGGATCTCCAGCAATGCCCTTCCATGGTTCACCAGCTACCTTGATAATCGGATCCAATGTGTAAGGATTGCAGGGATCTCTTCGGATGAGAAACCGGTCTGCTCCGGAGTCCCTCAGGGATCTATTTTGGGCCTTCTACTCTTCTCCCTCTTCATCAACAATCTCCCCAGTGCCTGCCACCAAAAAATATTACTATACACAGATGATGCAGTCCTGTTTTCCAGCCACCATGACATTACAGTCCTTGAATCCCAGTGCAGTTCAACTTCAAGTGCATCGAAGACTGGTTCAGCTCTCATAAACTTGTCCTGAACCACAGCAAGACCAAAAGCCATGTCCTTCTGTAACCGATGGAGCAGGCACAAATCTCTGTCCCTCACCATCAAGAACCACACTGGGAACCCACTCAAACATGTCAAGGAGTTCAAGTACCTTGGTATTACCCTGGATAGTACCCTCTCCTACACTCGGCATATTGACACTGTTGCCAAGACTGCCAATATATGGATTGGACTGCTACACAAACACAAGCACTGTATGCCTGCGGATGCCCTTAAACTAGCCATCTACAGCTCTGTCACATCTATCCTTGACTACGGCCTTGCCATCTATGGCTATGCCTCAACAAGTGCCCTCCGCAGGATCTCAGTTGCTCTCAACAAAGCCTGTAGACTACTAATGGCTGCAGCCCGATAAACTCACACCTGTGACCTCTATGCACAGGCCAGCTGGCTACCCCTACTCAGCAGAATACAATACCAGACCTGCTTACTTACCAAAAAGATTCTCCTCGGTCTCATGCCACCTGGTGTTAGCACACTCCTTACTACCTTCAGTGGCACTCAACAAACGCATGGTGCCCAATCTCTAATCTTTCAGGTTCCCAGATGTCACACCTCCATGGGTCAGTGGGTCCTTTATCTATAGAGCCGCTCAATGGTTCAATTCCCTCAATAAAGAAGCACTCTCCTCTACTACACTTGGACCCTTCAAAAGGAATCTCAAACTTTACCTCACCTCTACCACTCAATGTGACTGTTTCTCTGAATAGAGATCTCTCTAAACACCTCCCAGCTCACCAATGTCTCACAGCCCACCCTTTCCCAGTTTCATTCCCTCTGGCACTGGGTCTTCCTTGTGACTCCTTTCCTGCTTCACTTCTCCACTGGTACAAGACATTTTCCCCCACCTTCTGACAGTGACC
Organism: Neoceratodus forsteri; assembly: GCA_016271365.2. Classification (NCBI taxonomy): domain Eukaryota; kingdom Metazoa; phylum Chordata; order Ceratodontiformes; family Ceratodontidae; genus Neoceratodus; species Neoceratodus forsteri. Next base: position 464,166,697 of record CM028137.1, read on the forward strand.
CATTAGCTTGCATACTTCTTCCCCCCCAACCCAGTCGCACGTCTGCAATACTAACTGCCTCTTGTGCCCTCTATCTCTTATTGTTACCACAGCCAGCTGCCTACTCAAGCTGCTCGTTGTATGAATATTATCTCAAAGTATGTTATAACTGTGTATCTTTATTCTTTTTTCTTTTAGTTGTTTTGGTTGTTTATTGTACATTCTTTTACTACTTCTGTATGTATGTTGCCCCTCATCCTTTGACGTGGAACCTTTGTAAATGAGCAGTTTCTGCTCAAAGGTATTTGTAATCTGAGAATTTAATAAATAAATAAATAAATAAAATATCAGGCACCTTAACATTACCAAGTTTGTTATTCACTAGATATGTGTGCATATGTAATTTCAGCTACTATGCATGCCATTTCCAGCTCATAGCAGTAATTAAAAAAAAAAACATGTTCCCTATCTGCTGACAAGACAATTGCTTTAGTTAGCCAGATAGTGTACATAATATCTGTATTGTACTGTGTGGAAGCACAGGGTCTTTTGCACCATCCCTTCATAGATACATAGATGCATTTCATTAATTTATGAGATAATGTCAACTGTTCCTTGTTCCTTAACTAAGGATAAATGTTGACATATATTCAGGTAACAGACGTGCAGAGCAATCTCGGTGCCACAATCATGTACAGGTGTATAAAGAGACTAGGGCTGAATAGTTTCCCATAACAGTTCCCCTAAGCAAAATAATGTTTGACATTGATAGTTAAAGAAATGTGCTGCTACTTGGTACAGTGTTCATTATGCCGTTCATTTATTAATTAGCATTTCTGAGGTACATGGGGTTGGGGGGAATTAACTAAATTACTCGATTGGTGGAGTTCCTTTAATGCCGAATGGTTGGTCAAAGTGTACCACACTACATCACAGTTTTCAGCATAATTGACAGTGAGTTTTAAAAAAAATAAAGTGCAGATGCATTTTGCAGCAGGATGACTGCAGCAGACTCAATACACAGTGTTAATATATTGTATGTATATTTGCTTTCAGCAGCAGTTATGATGTAACACACTGCTACCTGCAGCTGAAACCAATTGCACATAACATATATTAACATTGCAGGCTACCGTATGTGCCACAAATTCATCTGAACCACATTTATTTATTACTGCTTCACAAAAAAAAATGTCTAATGCACATTCTGAGATGCTCATCCTGTATTTTATTATGCCGGTACACAGTGACTTTTTTTGAACCTCTTGCACTTATGCTAGGGGGGTTGAATGTTTTGGAGGGGGGGGGGTCACGTTGGATTCTTTACTTATCCACTGTCCCATTTAAATAATATGTAGATTTGTGACTAAATAATCATATCCCTTGCTTGTTAATTTAGGGTTGTTTTTTATTCTTCAATATGTAAGTAATCAGCCATGCAAAATAATCAACATCTTGCAACAGCTTTGCACTTCCCAGTTTTTATTTTGCTGGACATCATAACTAATATGATCCCAGTTTGCAAATATAAAGCTCTACTTCACTATTACAATTAATTTTGATTAAGTGAGAATACAACTGGTATCACTCATTTTTTTTTTTTATGTAAGCTAAATAACAAAGTCCGAGTGAGATAGTTTTTTTTTTTATTTCATTCTGATATCTACATAATCTGCTACGCAAAATATTCATGGTCTCTCAACTACACTGCAATTGGCATACTTTACTGTTATGCACTTCATAATGGTAATGCTCCAATTTAGGAAGTGAAAAGTACATTTTCATTCATTTCCATACTTTGGAGTCTTTGATAACAGTACTGTTATTAATATTTTTTAAACACCTGCATGTCAAACTCCAAGTAACTACTCCTGCTTGATGTAAAACTATGTATTTAATTTAACATTGATTCACCTTTCCAGTTGTCATATGAAATGAAACTCCCCAGCCACAGCTATTACTCAATGTGCAAACCACGCAGTCACCAATGCCTGGCTGTGTGTGTGTGTGTGACAAAGACAGAGAGAGAGAGAGAGAGTCACACACCACAGTACACAAACATTTTGAAAAGCAGTACAATTAAATGCTTTAGATTTTTTTTCTTTATTAATGTACTGAGATATGTATTTATTTATGTTTTTTCAATACAGTATATTACATTACAGTATCAGGCAAATTCACATTTGCCAAATGTACAGTCCCATCCGTATGTGTTTAACTGCATTTTCTCGGATTCCCCCCTTCCCCTCACAAAAGACAGAGACCATTGTTTGTTGTTGTGCTCAGATTGGCAATTAATTTATTTATATCTCATAATCCATGTTCCATTTCACAATCGTTTATTATTATATCTCTCATAATTGAAGTTATTTGCATCCATATATCAATCACTGATCATCCCTCTTTCTTCGTCTTTTTGCTTCCCCCAGGTGAAAACCTGAATGCCTTTTTCTTCTCTTTTTCTGTTAGGTAACAGTGAAAACCGAGACCACTTTTCTCCTTCAGCTTCTTCTTCTTTTCATCTTATTCCTTTTTCTTTCCCCTCTCTGCCATCCACCTTTGGCAGTCCAATAACCATAGTATTTTTTGCCATCCACCTTTGGCAGTCCCAAACTGTCCTACTGTCTCTTCTGTCATCTACCTTTTGAAAGCCGTAATATACAGTCCCTTTGACTTTTCCTCTTGGTCTACATTGTGAGGGTGGGAGGATCAAACTCCAGCAAAAGTGGCTGAGCCACCCCTGTGTCCAGCCTTTATGTACCTCCTCTTGCACCTCCCCTTCCTGTTGCTTGGCTATTGTTCTAACCCCTGCCACTCCCCTTCCCTCTCCCCTCTTCCTTCCCATTCTGAGCACACCATCTTGATGAAAAGGGAAGGGGTGCACCAGGACAACCTGGTCTGCCCCTTAAAGGGCAAACTCTATTGCCCAATGTTATGAATGCTACATACAGTCTTCATCATTGCTCTCTTTCTTGCACTGTTATTTATTTATTTCTTATCTTTTACTACTGCATATTCTACATCTTGAATTTTGACAATAAGCTCAAACACAGTAACATAAAATGTGTTCTCGGTCCTCATGTATATCGATGAGGGGGGAAAGGCAATCAATAACAGGTGCTTCACTAAGACACAGATCCAAACACACACTCACAAACAGATTGTATTGAAATGATGTAGCCTTCAATTGTTTCATTTTTTATTGCAAACACTTAAAACATCACCCAACATACATGTACAAAAGTTGTACAGTTATTCAATTTGTATATATTGTTTCTCTCTTTTTTCTTTACTTATTTATTACTTATTTATTAATTTATTTTCATGGGTCACTGTGTACAGTTCTTTTAAACATTACAAACATTATGTTCCAAGACACTAAGGAATCACAGGCTACACACTACTAACACTAGCAAATACATTAAACAGCAAACACATCATCATTACATATTATCAATTCACAAATAATTTATTTACAGTTATGTACATTACAAATTAACTGTTACCAAATGTTGGGAAATGGGAAAGGACAGCCATTTGGAAAAATGTTGAAATAACACATAAAGCCTGGATACTTTCCCAGAGCATTTCCACACTTCATGTATTTTCCAATTACCGCACCAATAAACTATGTTTCTTTCTTCATTTTATGAAACCTTATTCCACTAGGAGCCTATCCACTATAAACCACTTTTTTTTTTACTTTTTGTCACATTACCTGATCCTACAGCTAGAAGCATGTCACCAGAAAACTAGTTTTTTTTTTTTTTATAAATCATTTCACTCCAATTAATCCTCAATGTCCTTCTGTGTTGACACGGAGCTTGTAGCCTCTTGCCAGATAAGCTACAGTATGCTCTTTTTTTCTGATTTAATGATCTTCTGTGTTGACACAGACCTAATAGACTTTCCCCAGTAAGCTATGTTCTATTTCCTCATTCTATGCCTGATTATCTTAGCTCATCCTGCAGTTACCTGCCTAACCCCGGTACCCTCAATAAACTTTTTTTTTATGTATTCCAAACAAAAAAGGCCCCTCTTTTGAGTAAAGTTCATACAAAAGAGAAGAAAACAGAGATACAAAGCCAAACAGAGAAAGACAGATAGAGATAGCAGTAAACAGGAACATTTTGAAAATCAGTAACAGTAAATGATATATAATTCATTTACTTACTCATTTACTTTACTTATTTATTTATTTACTTATTTTTAATACAGTGTAATATATTTCAGTACCTGCCAGACTACCATTTGAAAAATGTGCAGTTCCCTCTATATGTGTGTGTAGCTGTACTCTCAGATACTGTATTATGATTGACAGCGTCATTCTTCATTCTTCACCATTGATCTTTTTCTTGCCCTGTTTTCCACTTTGGTTTTTTTACTAATAGATATTCTACTTTAAAAATTTTGAAAATATACCGCTTCCCTGACACTAACATAAAACGCACTATCGCTCTCATTGTATATAGATGTGATAGTCAGAAAATTAGAGAGCCTTCCCTAACATACAGAGAAACAGACACACACAACACATGTAAATGATGTAAATTTCAATTATTTACTTCTTAACTTCTTTATTCTTTTATTAATTTGTTTCTATATTTTCCATACAGAGTATTATCAACCACATTAACATTTACCAAGTGTACACCAGTACACTATTCTTTTTTTCTATTACTGGCAATTACTCCAAGCTGCCTCCTCATTACCAAAAAAAAAAAAAATGCCTCCTCATAATTCTAGAAGCATATCCTGGTAACCAACATTTTTTTTCCTCATGTTTTCCCAAAATTAACAGATCCTGCAGCTATGAGACTGTCACTAGCAGCCTACATTTACTGGTACCCACTTTGCAAACGTTAGTCTGGCTGATATTGGAATGTAATACTCTGTATGAAAAGTATATAAATACATTAATTAATGCATAAATAAATTAAGAAGTACTTACTTGAAATCTACATCATTTATTTGTATTATTTTTCTGCGTGTCCGTTTCTCTCTCTGTGTGTTAAGGAAGGATGTTTTATTTCCTTACCCTCACATCTATGTACCTTGAGATCGATATTGTGTTTTATGTTATTGTCAGGAAACTGCTGTATTGTCAACATTTTCAAAGTAGAATATCTATTCATAAAACATGGAAAGTGAAAAACAGGGCAAGAAACAGATTACTGATAAAGAATGAAGCTGCCAATCAAAATATCTGACAGTACAGCTACACACATATTGAGGAAATTGAACATTTTGAAAATTTTCCATTTGGCAGATACTGCTATGTATACACAGTATTGAACATACATACTTTCTGATGAAAGACACCTAGCTGCAGGAAGTGGCTTGTTGGTCAGATGCAGCAGCATGAAAATGTTTTGTTTACATGCTGTAGCAAGGGAATAATTTGTGTTTTATGAGGAGGCAAGAAAATGGTTTACTGTTTTTGTTTGAGGAGGTGGCTTGGATGAATAGGCCATAAAATGTCTGAAAAAAATAGTTTACTGGTGACAGCCTCCTAGCTGCAGGATCAGATAATATGACAAAACAGGACAGAAAACTATTTTTTTTAAGGAAAAGTTTCATTAAGTTCTTCTTCAAACTGGAAAGAGGCTCATGCACAGTTCCTGTGACTCTTTCTTAATCGGTGTGAGCGGGTCATTGTTTTTGTGCTCTCATATAAATGTTGTCCTTTACAATTTTATTTATTTATTTATTTGCAGAGAATTTTTATTAAATTTCCAACTATAAATCATATTGTTACAACTCTTCGGCATTTGTGAGTACATTACATTATTCTAGAATATTTAATGCAGTGATACACCAGGATTTGTAAAGATTTTACATCTTGCCCAGTAACATAGCACATGGGTAGGTAACAGTACTGTTAAAATTCCACTATGGGCTCAAGTGTTGTTTTGTTTTTTAATTCTCTTATAGAGTGTGGGCTTTCTTTTTCATTGCAAATTCATGGACCCTTTCAAGCGGCAGCATTTTACTTTTAAAAAGTGTAAATTGCTTTTACAGTAGTTTGGGCACATATCAGTGTTCTTAGCTAAGGCAAATGGTATTACTTAATTTGGAAAAGCCTTTTTTTTTACAGAAAAGGTGATAGTTTTATGTCTTCCTAATTGAATAAGAAGATATTATTGAGTCCTTGATGTGATCTAGAGAGGCTGAACACTAGCCAGAGCTGACTTCTGATGCCCCTAAGTTGGGCCAGGGAGGATACCAAACAGCCAAATCATAAGCTCATGTGGCTGTGTTCCCTTTTCCAGGAGATTTGCAACACTTCTTAGTCCTTAAAGGCACATCTAACTGCAGACAAGCTGAACTTGTTTTGGAAGTCTGACAGCCTGAACAGGGAGCTCAGAAGACTGTTCCGGATGGTGCCAGATTCAATAAACTTGATGGAGACAGCTCTCAGAGACCTACCAGGGACCTTCAGTATAAGGAGCTGAAAATGGTGGAGAATTTGGGGATCATCTATGGATGGCCCCTAAGAGTTATATTGATATTTTGGACTCTCTGTTTAAATAAAAAGCTAAAATATCTGCCAGTGTTGTAGCAGTTATGATCCTCTCCTGTTGATTTCACAAACAGACTGTTTCAGCTACCTGTAGAGAATGATCCTGGGGGTAAGCTCCAATAAAAAGGTTTTGTTTATACTTTTCTTGTTTTCTTAATGGTGATTTAATGGTCACTGGGTAATTGACTTTGATCCATGCTATAGTTAAAAGCATTCACATTAGTCCATGAAAAACAGTCTTGCTAGGTTGGTCACTCAGTTTGCAGTTTTAAATGTGTTTTTTAAGTTTAAAAATGTTTTGCCGTTTAACTAAGAAATCATCAAAGATGATGGGGTGGGCTTCTTTCATTCTGCCTGTAACCTGCCTTTCTGGGTCTGTTTCCATTTTGCTTCAAGTTACTGTTCACAAAAACTATTACAGTTCACTGCTGAAAGCAGCTGAATAAATACACTTGAAACAAAATGGTAACAGACCCAGACAGGCAGGCTAGGATCTCTCTTGCTTTTGGGTAGTGCGAGTGCGATAGCTGACACAGACTCTAGCTGGTGTTCCGGTGATCAGCTGTGCAGTTCTACAGGATGGTGCTTTACATACTCACATTTGCCAACAACTCAAATAGTAATTCCTTCATCATTTTTGTCCTGGAGTTTCTGGCACCCTCACACACTCGTTGATAGTCCAGCTTCTCTTGGCACAGGAATGGGCAGGCAATGTTGTTCTGGAGTGAGGCAGGGAGGGACAGAAATGGCAGGGATCCTGAATCTGCTAAACTGTTATGGTTCACTACTGAAAGCAGATGAATAAATACACTTGAAACAAAATGGTAACAGACCCAGACAGGCAGGTTAGGATTTCTCTTGCTTTTGGGTAGTGCAAGTGCAAAAGCTGACACAGAATCTTGTTTGTGTTCTGGTGATCAGTTGTACAGTTCTACAGGATGGTGCTTTACATACTCATATTTGCCAACAACTCAAATAGTAATTCCTTCATCATTTTTGTCCTGGCATTTCTGTGGCACCCCTCATACTCACTGTCTAGCAACTTATCTTGGCTGGGAATGGGACCGGAGACAATGTTCTGGGTGGGGAAGGGGAGGGAATAGAAACAGCAGGGATCCAAAATCTGCTTGCTATGCAAGGGAAGGGGGCTGCAGAAATGTAAAAATAAAATGCCCACTGTGAAATAGTGCAGTGCTACAATCCATAGGGACAACATGGGTGGATTGCTTCTTGAGGCAGGGTCAGGTGGAGGAGACTATGTACACCTTCACCCAGTTCCATGGATGGAAAACATGATGTCAGCCCTTTTCTACATGCAAAACATCTGCAGGGCTCCACCCATGCAGCCGTAAAAATGACAGCGGGATGTAGCAACTCAGAACTGCAGTAAGAAAATTACAAATTTAGGACCAGTAACACTAGAGGTGAGAGCAGGCATACAACAATGAAATAAATCTCTTTCTGCCATGCAGTACCTCCAATAATTATCATTAGAAATCATTTTGGCAGTGTGCAAAACTGTCGGTATGCAGTACCACAGATGAAAGATCTTGTTTTTGATTAAGTGACTTCTAGAATCATCAAGACAGGTGTGAGCCAGTTTCCAGCAGGATCTCCATTGTTCCTTATATATCTCTTGTCATAGTGTTATACCCCACTTGTGTAGTACACTGATTGACTGTTCTGGGATATAATTTTGAATGGTGTCATATATTATGCCTACCCTCCCACAGGAGTGAGCTATCCATCTATTCAGGGACAACCGGATAGAGGATGAGAGGCTTCCTTGATTTGTTTTAAAAAGAGTGCAATGGAGCTTCTAAGCTACAAAAACCATCAGAAATCTCTTTGAGGTAATAAATGATGTTGTGGAAAGTCTACAAAGGAGTCTGAGCCTTACTTATTTGACACCAAAACATCTCAAATAGTGTTCATCCCTTTTGTACTCCAGGCAGACCACATTACTGAATTCCCTCCAATTTAAACTGAAGGGTTGCCCCACAAGGAAGCCATGTCTGGATGGACCAGTTACATTTTGAGCCATGTTTGCATTTTCTCCATGTATATATTAAGTTCTCTGTTCTGGGATGCTGTCTCAGGTCCGGTCAGAGGGCACATATAGACATATTTTCAGGGATTTCCCCCCAGATTGAACAGCTTCCATATTGAGCCAAAGGTGGTGTATGTTTTGGGGTGATAAACCACTGCAATATATGTGCTCTGAAGGCCCAGTTATATCATTTAAACCATGTGAGTCCCCATTTCAATGCAATTTAATTTTGTTTCAGCTGTACCTGGGCTGTTTGCCATCACATAGAAGATTGCCTATCATTTTATCTGTCTGGTCAAACCAACAGTTAGCGATGTGGATAGGGATATGTGAGATGAGATGTAGTAGTTTAGGTGCTGTAACCCTCTTTATTACCTTCATTATTCCTGTCATCGATAGCTGTAATGATATCCACCATCCACATTCAAGTTTGAGGTCTTCAACTAGGGGGCAAAAAAGGGATTCAAAAACTTCTTAAGATTTGGAGAGATCGTGATCAGCAAGTATGTAATGTGACTGGGGGCCCAGAAGAGGCTGTCAGACTGCTACAATTGTTCTGTACAGAGCTGGTTGAGGGGAAGGACATCAGTTTTGAACAGATTGATTTTCAGACCCAAGATCATTGAGAAGAAGGACAGCAGCAACTCTATGAGTGGGTTACAGAGTTCAGGATTGGTCAAGAAAGATGAGGAGGAGCCTGCAGAGAGCAGAGCTTTGTTCTCCTCACTGATCACTGTGGTTCTCTTTTTTTAAATAATATTTTATTATATTTATGACAATGATACAACAAATAATACATTCAATGCAAATTACAATATTCATTTCTTATGTACATTGTTCAGTACTTGCAACATTCACAGTACATGTCCATTTACAATTAGAGGATATTCAATGAGATAGGTTATTCCATTCAGCACCCATGGGTATGTTGGTTTTAGTTATCCCTAATTATTGTGTTATCTTGTTCTTGTTCTTTATTCTCAATACATACAAAAACACCTACCTACTAATATAAAGAAAAAAATGGAAGAATAATAAAGAGAACGAACTTACATCTATTCTAATGTGTGTTGCCATTGCACTGGGTTCTTTAACATTCTGTTTAGGTTTTGTATTCTGCACTAGAGATCCTTTATGTTTCATTTCCTTTACTCCCCTTTCTCCATTTTTAATGAGAGAGAGAGAGAGAGAGAGAGAGAGAGGGAGGCTCTAGAGGTAGAACCTAGGGTATATTATTTTTTTCTGTTAATTTTGTCTTGGTGGTAAACATAGGGAGAGAGCTTCTTGGCAGCTGCTCTTGACATTGTAGGGTTTCTCACATAGAGCAGGCAGGTGGTGGTAAAATGAATGGGAGCATCTGTGATGCTAGAGCGATGCGTGCAGTTTCCACTTAGTTGGGGATGGCAATGAGTGCATCTATTTGGCCAAATTTTCACAAATATGCTTTGTTTGCACTCCTGAAGCTATACTATCTTTTCCAGTCACAGTGTTTCTAGGACATCTTGTAGCCATTCCTTGTATGTGGATTTTCTTTTGTCCATCCATAGTTTTAGTATTTGCCTTTTAGCGGTGTTTGCAATCAGGTAAATGCAATGTCTTCTCTGCTTTTTGCTACCTACTTGTCTATTACGTTCACCAGTATGCATATTTCTGGGGTGAACAGTTATTGCTTTCCCAGTGATGTGTTGTTTGGATTGTATTTCCCCCTAAAATGTTCAAATTTTTGCTCAGTCCCATAATATGTATAGAAGGGTGTCTTTTTCTTTGCCACATTTGTGGCATGTTGGGGTTGATAATTTTTTCATTTGGAATAGTTTTTGTGGGGCGTAGTAGAGGTTGCTGATGATTTTAAATTGCTGAATTTTGAGGTCTTCAATTGTGGTTGCCATTCTTGAGAATTCCTTTATTTAGTTCTATTTCCATTGTGCTGTGTCCATGTTTAGCACGTTGCTCCACCATGGTATGGTTTCTTTCAGCTTTCGCATGTAACTTATTGACCAGGCTTGTGTACTTTGGGACACTGAGCAGTCAGCTATCATGTTGTTGGTTACTTCTTCTGTCCATGCATCCATGGTTTCTTCTGGTGGCTTCCTCCCCCAGTGTTTCTTTATGGTGTGCTGAATGTGTAGCAAGAAGAATGTATCCATGAGTTTAAGATCAAACAAGTTCTGCAGCTCTTTTACACATAATAATGTTGGCATTCATTACCAGATGTTTCATAGTCTTAATGCCTTGTTCTGCCCAAGTGAGGTTCCTAAATGTTTGGTGGCTAATCTTCAGATTATTGTTACCACACAGAGGCTGATCAAGTGTGTACTTGAGAGTGGTGCCAGATGCCCTCAGGATTTTGCATAGTGTGTTGTGAATGTAGTTTATAGGAAATTTTTCCAGTGCTGGCAGTGGTGTGCTATGGATCAGAGCTTCCATTTCCAGGTTTGATGCATTACATATCTCTCTCACTATGTCTATCCATCTGGGTACATATATCCCTGTTGCCTGGTGATTCTTATTAATTACTCATTTATTTACAAGATGCATCTGTGTGTCATAGTTATATATTTGAATGTCTAGAACCTTGAGCCTGCCAGCTTCAACCAGTCTGGCTAGTTTCTGCAACTTACATCAAATTATCACACATAGACTCAGGTTATACAGCACTATGTTGGCACAATTGTAAAGAAACAAAAACAATAGACCACTTCCATCTGTTGTGGAACTGTAACGAAATTCTTTTTTAGTGGCAACAAACAAAAAAAGAAGTAGAATAAATAATCAAAAAGGAAATTCCTTTAAAGTCAGAGATATTTATCTTGAACAATTTAGAAATGCTACAATTAGAGAAAAATTAAAAAAAAATAACAGCCCTTGACACCATGGCAATGAAAATATTAATATTAGAAAACTGGAATGTCGTCAAACTCCCAGAATTTGGTAGAAATAAATGGTGTAACAATTTTAAAAATACATTATACTTTGAAAGGTTAATGGACAAGTTAAGAGATGATGCTGACATTTTTAACACCACATGGAATGAAGTATTGTTTGTTACCTCCAATTTTAGAAGTTTAAAGATCTTAATGAATATATAATGGAAAAAAAACATGCCTTGTATAGTTATAGATCACTTTATATATGCAACAGAATAAGGGCTAGGGAGAGGATGGGAGAGGGGGTAATGCAAGATAGTTTTGGTATTTATAAGTGTTAATTACTAAATTAGTTTGTAATCAAAGAATACATAGTTACCGTTATATAGTGCTAAAACGAGCGTTACGTTTTGCTACAAATGTATACATATGTCTTGCTAATAAAATGAAGATTAAGAAAAATAGTTTCTGTAGTTACATCTGGCTATTTTGCCTGACCGCATGAAGTTGTTTGTCAATTTTTGCACTTTTTGATCCACACATTAGGTATCATTGGGTGAAGCCGGTCAGCAAAAATAAATAAATAAATACATAAATAGGCATACTCAATGGGAACAGTACTCTTGGAAGCAGGTTAATTTTGACCACATGTATTCTTTGGCCCATGTCAAGTGGGAGGTTGTTCCACCTTTCAGTGTAATTTTTAAGGTTTTGAAGAAAGACATGGGTATTTTGAGTTGATGTTTCTTTTGCTGTACAGTACAGTGTGATTCCTAGGTATTCAATGTGTTTAGGACACCATTTTAGACCTAGGTCTTCCATATCTCTTCTAGTGCATAGTGGTTTATTGGCAATATCTCTGATTTCCACACATTGAGTTTGTAGCCTGACAGATGTACAAACTCCTTCAGGATCTCTAATAGTCTCATTAGACATTCACTTGGTTGTGTAATTGAAAGGATGACATCATGGTGCAACCAGGAAGCCACTGGGGATTGAGGAAGCTGCTGCTGACTCAGGTTCCCTCCCCGGCAACAGAGAAACTGCAGCTTTTGAATTTTAATTTAATTTTCAAGGAAGGGAAGCCACCAGGGGTAGAGAGAGCTGGCTCCACCTCCAGGAAAAAAGAAGTGGGAGAGAATTTTTGGCAAGGGGTGAATGAACACACTAATCTGTGCATCCTCCCCTAGCCAAAAAAGGTGCCAAGATTAAAATTTCTGAACCTGGCTCCCTACAAGGAGGGAGCTAGAGACCTGCAAGTGCCAGTGTGACCAGGAAGCCGCTGTGGGTTAAGGGAGCTGCCGCTGACACAGGTTCCCTCCCCCCACAATGGAGATACTGCTGCTTTTGACTTTTAATTTAATCTTTAAAGAGGGGAAGCCACCAGAGGTAGAGCAAGCTGCCCCCCACCTCCAGGAAACAAGAAGTGGGGGAGAACTTGCTGGCAAGGGGTGAGTGAACACAACAATCTATGTGTCCTTCCCCTAGCCAAAAAATGCACCAAGATTTACATTTCTGACCTCCCTCCCACCCCTCACCACATCATTTAACTATATAGGGTCCAGGTACAGTCCAGCCTCCCAACAATCACTTGACATAATGTTATAAGAGAGCCGGGGAGATTTAAAGGGGAACAACTGTTAATCTTAAAAGACCAAGGGTCTCTTCACTAAGCACCTGATACAAACGTATAAGATCTGTGAACTGATCGCTATCAGACCACAGGTGAAGCTACATTTTTATGCAAAAGGGACTAGAGTGTCTTTTACCTTTACCTTAAAGTATCGTGTCATAATGCCTCCCTGGAGTTGGATATGCACTGCTTTTGATCTTAGTAATTGCATAAATACTGGATGAGAAAGTGGTTGCTTAAGCCACGTTATTGTGTGTCTATTATAATACTGCCTAGTCCATTTATCTATAATAGGTAGGTTGTATTAATGCCCTAGATAAGGAAGGCTAGGTTACATAGGAGAATACCCCTAGCCAGGAAAGGCTGCCCTTAAACAAAAGTATTTGTTCAAAAAGGACAGGAAATGCTGTCATTAAACAAAAGTATTGTTAGAAAAGATAGGGACACAGACATAGAGGGAGTTGGGATATTAATGAGATCCTTCTATGTCTTAATAATTGCTCTAGTTGATCACTTGGCCATAGGGGAAGGTGGGCCTGAGTATGGGGACAGACCAGACGGCGGCCACTTTACCCCTGGTTGTCACCATCCTTGCTTCAGAACCAATGTATAACAATTTACATGCTAGAAAAGAGGGGTCTGTTCCTGAACACCATTATGTATATCTGGGCCTGTAAAATAACCCCACCCCATTATGCCAACCAAACTACTGAAAATTCTTCTAGACTTGTTTCTTCTCATAACGGGCAACATAGAGCCAAACCCTAGCCCCACAGGAGTCAGTATCCCAAGCCTAACACCCACCACGCTTGAGTGGGTCAATGCCAGGGGACTGAGGATAGTCTGTATGTATATTAATAGTCTCAGGCCCAAGATGCATGAACTTGAGGACTGAACTGGCCTCTAATCCCCTGGCATAATTGGTATCTCAGAAACCTGGCTGAAGCCAAGTATGCTTGTGCACGAGGTGGAACTGCAGGGCTTTAATACATTTAGGAAGAATAGGAAGGGGAAGAAGGGTGTGGGTGTCCTTCTCTATATCAAGTCCCATCCCAATGCTACAATGTTGACAACCCCAGGTCTTTAAGATATGGGATGCGAGGCAGTGTTTATTAAACTTCTCCTAGGGGGTACACAGTCATTCCTGATTGGTTGTACTTACAACACTCCTAAGAAGGTTATGGAAGCCCTAAAAACCCTCACAGACACCATGATTACTCTGCCTGGTAGTGAAAAAAATATACTAGGTGACTTTAACCTAAATTGGAGTGAAAAGCTAAATGGGGAAGTTAAGAACTGCTTGAAGGGAGCTAACCTAACACAGCTAATAAGAGAACCTACCCAGATGAAACAAAAGACAGGAAACCACACCACCCTTGATTGGGTGCTAGTGTCCAACCCAGATAGGGCCAAAATAGTGGTGCCATGAGCTGACTCACTTAGTGATCATACACCAGTCTTTCTGGTGTGGAGGAACAACTGCCCGAAACAACCCCCCAGAATCTTCTGGTCCAGAAACTGCTGGGCCTTAAACAAAGGTTCTTTCCTTCAATCCCTATCAAAAGTGGATGGGGCACAGGCTCTAGATATGCCTAACATAGATGAAGCCCTAGAGGGCTTCACCAAACATTTTCTATCAGTAGCTAACAAACATGTGTAACTAAAAAAGATTAGAGTCAAAGGGCAGGATGCCAGGTGGCTTAACCCTGATCTAAAGAATAAGATGAAGGAAAGGACAAAAATGGGGGAAATTTAAAGATTCTAACCAGCACAAGGACTGGGTGAAATACTTGGAAGCCAGAAACAGTTGTAAAAATGAGCTCAAGAAAGCAAAAAAGAGTTACCTGCACGGGCTGCAATTCAGGAACCTGTCTGATCCAAAGAAGTTTTGGGGGCATATAAACTTGCTTCTAAAAGGGAATAAGAGTTAAGGGACTGGGGAAATAAAAGCAAAAGGGGTACCTCTCTCTACCTGAAAGTCATGGCCATTGCATTCAATGACTTCTTCTTGGATCTCCAGAGGTACAAAACCATCAACCCCAGCCAAAACCAGGGAAGCCAAGTGAGTCCAGGAAGCCCCCCCTTCAGGGCCCTGAATTTCACCTCAAACTGATCTCAGCTGGTGAAGTTCTAAAACTGCTCAAGGGCCTAAAACCAGAAGGAGCTGTAGGCCATGATAATCTTGAGTCCAAGCTGCTGAAGAATGGAGCCCCCATCATTGCAGAACCTGTCACCCAGTTATTCAACCAGTCCTTGAATGAAGGAAAAATACCCACCCTTTGGAAAGTGGCATATGTGACCCCAATCCCAAAAAGTGGGCTGCATAAGGACGTGGAAAATTTCAGTCCAATCTCCATTCTCTGTACCTTAAGTAAGCTGCTGGAAAAGGTGGTTTATCAACAGGTTAATAAACACCTGGAAATGCATAATCTGCATGTAGATCAACAACACGGTTTTAGAAAGAAACACAACACTGAAACAGCTCTGATAAGCTTCACCACTGACGTGTATGAAGTCTGGACCAGAACAAACTCCTTGGGGCAGTCTTCATTGACCTAACCAAGGCGTTTGATCTAGTCGACCACCAGTTACTGCTAGAATGCCTCAGGGGACTAGGTCTAGATACACTACCCCTAAATAAGTTCTCTGTTTACCTTCATGGGAGGACTCAAATGGTCCGCTGGAACAGAATAAAATCAGATGAGCATCCAGTATCAGATGGGGTTCCACTGGGGTCTATTTTAGGCCTTCTCTTATTCTCCTTGTTTGTCAATAACCTACCCCCTACACTGTGGTGGGGTGAAGGTCATGCTATATGCTGCTGCTGCTGCTGCTGCTGCTGATGATGATGATGATGATGATGCAGTGCTGTACAGAACTGTAAGAGACATGGGGTCCCTAAACTAAGAGCTGAAACAAGACTTTGCAACCCTTGAAGAATGGTGTCAGGCAAACAGGCTGGTTTTAAACAGTAGGAAGACCAAAGCCATGCTCTTTGCTCAAAAAAAACTTGGCCCAAAGAGATCAAACCTTTTATCTCTCTCCACCTTAAATGGTACAAGGATAGAGGTAGTAGACAGTAGTAGGTACCTAGGAATGTACCTGGACAAGGAGATCTCCTTTAGGGCACATATAGACCACCTTACAAAAGTGGTTCACTAAAAACTGGGCCTCCTTTATAGACTGAATCCCTACCTGACCAAAGAAAGTAGAAAAGCAGCCTGCAATGGGACAGTCCTACCCACACTGTTTTACAGAGCAACTATGCTTCGGACACTGAGGTCAATGGAAAAGCTATGTCTGAGCACTCTGTACCATAGAGTCAGCCGGTATACCACCGGGGTGCAATATATGGATCACCACCGCAATGTGCTCCTTGCCCTAAAATTGGCCTTCACTCAAAGCCAGACTAGCATATCCCTCCCTGTGCCTGGCAAATAAACTACAACAACCTGATGCCCACCCCCCCCCCAAGACTGCAGGACCTGCTTACCTCCAAAAACAATAGAAAAGAGTTCAGGTCTACTGATTGGAAACTACTCAAAATCCCAAGAGCCAAATCATCCATAGGTTAATGGTCAGCCAGGGTAGCCCTACCCAAACTCTGGAATGATCTCCCAAAAGAGTTACAGGATAGCACCTCTCTTGTGGGTTTCAAGAAAGGGCTAAAGTTACACCTAAGCCCTGGGTTTCAGTGCCACTGCCCTAACCAAGGCCTAACAAAGAGGTTCTGCTAAGGGTGATGATATTTAGGGAACACAGTCAAAAGAGATGTAGGGACAATAAGATTGAAAATTAAGTACCGATTCTTGCACTTATCTATGTGGTTTGAAAATGTGAATGCCCATTCCTAACAAAAATGTGTACACTATGTTGTAAATGTTGTAATATACTCTATACTGTTGATGTATATACCTATACACTATGTACCATTTGCTCTATTGTACATATCAAAGCATTGGTTTTCTTTTTTCCCTAGGTACATGTAACTAACCCTGGGTCGCCACTGAAAAAGGGACCATCAAGGTCTCAGCAGGCCCACCCAGTTAGCAAAATTTAAATAAATAAATCTGCATAAGCTGTGATCTTGTGTTGTTTATGAGGTTGTGTGATACCCAATATTTTTGTGTTGCTTTCTATATTCTGTTGTAGAGGTACAATTGCCTGGTTGAAGAGTTCTGATGATAGGGAGAAGCCATGTCATGTGCCACGGCATAGTGGGAAGCGTTTCAGTCTTTAACCCATAAGTAAACACCAACTCCTTGGGATTCCTGAAGAGGAACTTTATTATCTTTATGAATGCTGGTGGATGCTGTATCCTCCTCCTAAAATGTGGAACAGATCAGCCCATTCTACCCAGTTGAATGTTTTTTCTGTGTCTAGTGATACCAGGGCAGTCGGTGTTTGCAGACCTCTTACAATTTCTATTAGGTAGGTTATCTTTCTTGTGTTGTTAAAAATGTGTCAACCTTCGATAAATCCTGTTTGTATAGGGCTGATTAAACTGGGCATTATGTGCTGTATGCTGGTGGTCAGTGTTTTTGCGTATATCTTTGTGTCCAAGTTCAGCAGTGTGATTGGCCGATAATTTTCACATTTCTATTTGCTTTTGTTTGGTTTTAGTATAAGGGTTACTACACCATTCATCATGGATTCTGGTAGCCTTTCTTGCTCTAATGCTTCTTTGAGGACCTCTTTTAGCACTGGATTGAGCTCTTCTAAGTATGCTTTATAGAATTTGGAGCTAAAGCCATCCTCCCCTGGTACTTTACCTATGGGGAGTTCTTGTATTGCTACTTTCAGGTCTGCAATGGAGATCTCTGCTCACAACTGCCTAGATTGCTGTTCTATACCCATGGGAAGTGTTATATTCTCAAGGAATTTGTCCAATTTTTCCACAGTCCCTTGACTGTCTGACTTGTATAGTTTTCAGTACTGTTGGACAAAAGCTGCGTTAATGCTGTGTGGGTCCAAGGTCATAGTCTCAGTGTCCTGTTGTTCTATAATTGATATTTGAGATTTGTCTAGTTCCCGTCTTAGCCATAGAGCCAAAGTCTTAGTTGCGTTGGGGCTGTTGGAGATGTACCGTACTTGGTTTTAGCTCTCCTGTGGGCTCTCTATGTGACCTGTTGAAGACTGTCATTATATTTATTTTTCGCCCCTACTCATTTAATCTGTACTTCCTTGGATTCATTGTGTGTAAGTTCTTCCTCTATTAGCTTGATGCATTCCATTAGCCTAGCTCTCTCAGCTGTTTCCTGTTTTTTCCTTGACAGTGCATAATGCTATGCATCTCCCTCTGATGTAACATTTGAGAGCTTCCCATTTTGTGGCCCAGCTTGTGTCCTTGGACCTGTTGTTTTGGAGGAACTTGTGGATGGTACCTTTGATGTCAGACCTTTATTCTTCATTTTTTTAGTAGTTGATTATTGAATTTCCATCTTGGAGATTTAGGGTCTCTAATATCTACTGTATCATTAGGGTTATGCTGAGGGAAGCATAGTCAGAGGTGATGGTCGGTAATATACACTTAGTTTCCACTATACTTGTCAGGCCATCATTTAGGATGGACCAATAGTCCATGCAAGGCACCATCTTGTACATGCTGAACCTAACTGTGTAATCCTTCTCATTTCTAAGCATGATTTTCTAGGTGTCTAGGTAGTGGTTTTCTTTTAGTATCCATGGGAAGACTTTTCAACTTCTCATCAGCATTCTCCTTGGGTTGGTGCTGTCTAGGATTGGGTCCCTAATTAAGTTCATATCCCCACCTATTATTGTGGTGTATTCTGTGTTACGAGTGAGTTGTCTTGTTATTTCCTTAAAGAAGTCAAGGTTGTCATTGTTTGGATAATAGACGTTTATGAAGGCCAGTTTCATGGGCCCTATTTATCAGCCACCACTAGCATTCTACCTTCCATGTGTTGCCATATATATTCCTCTTCAAACGTTATATTTTATTGCATGAGGATCTGTGTCCCACCTTTCTTCTGCCTTTCTCCTGCCCCAAAGACCTTGCTCATCCATCTTCTCTTCATCATGAGAGTGTTTTCTAGGCTCATATGGGAATCTTGGAGAAATGCCACCTAAGCATTGTTCCTCCTGAGGTGTTGCAGCCCCTCTAGCCTTTTTTCCTGTGTTTGCATCCCCTTAAAATTCCATGTGGGTCAAGTGATCTAAGTATCACCCATATTCAGCATTGATTCTATAGTCTGCCTTTATCCGTAGGTTACTGATTTCATTTTGGGTGCACCTTTGTGCCTGTCAAAACCCATTTGCTGTTGACATATAGTCATTGACCCTAGAGCTTCTTTCCCAATAGTGACTGTTCATAGCAGTGATTCCCTGAAATGTGTGCCGGTTGCTGCTCTTGTCCCCCCTCCTAGTTTGCTTTCTGCTCACTTTGCAGTCATGTTCTAATTCTTTGCTATGTGGGCAAAATCTAGCACCCTGTGCTGCTCCGTTCTACTTGGACAGCTTGTGTTCCCCCTCCCAGTTAACGTTTGCTATCTGGTTTCTGATTCCGTGATATCCCCCCCTTTGGGATCCTGACTGAGACCTGTGCCCCAGAGGATGTGATTTTCACATGTGTCATTGTCATCCATATTTCCCTAAGGGATTGGTGGCTGGGGTCATGCAGACATATTCCTTTGGTATTAAATGTGTGTGAGATATCTCCGTGGTGTTCTTTTTTTTAGTTTTTTAATAGTTTTTAATCAGTGTTAATCGTTGTTGCTCAATCTATGGCTGTCTAGTATTATCAAAATTGATGCACTGCCCTACGGCGTAGGAGTGATATGGCAAGACCACAGGGCTTATGTGTTTCTTTTCAATGTATACCAGCCAGCTGTCCTCCCTCTAATATGCAAGTTGATATCTCTTTCTAATTTACTGTATTCCTTAGTGTTAGGGGATAGGGCCCATCCTGTATGCTCTCCTGGCCATCCTGCTGTGCTAAACAAACTATTCTTCCCAGTTAATTAGTGTTGCCATCTTGTCTATATCTCATGGTGATGGACAAGGATTTTGTACTAATGTCCTCCCTTAGAATGTCCCTTCTCACATCCTACTCCTGCTTGTCTGGGGGGTGGCTTGTGTCCCCTTCTATCCACCTGTTGTTTTATCCTAAGTGAACTTTAATTCTTTACCCTGATGAAGGGGTCGAGCTAGTCTTCAGGGGGAATCAGGTACTGTTATTCTAGGATTGAGCAGAGAAACAATACTGCACATCAGCTTGTGCCTTCACTTGTTGATGCCTCTGGTATTATATCCATTTTGGGGGCACATATTTACTTTTCAATTTCCTTTTAACAGCCTACATCACCTTCTAGTTGTCTATCCTAATACCTTATTAGCAAGCCTCCCGAAGTGCCTGTCTCTTCTTCACCAACCCCCCATTGCCAGTTACAGTATCACTCTATGTCCGATAACAGCAGACTATGATGTCACCACAGTGACAGCATGGTTAGCTAAGCAGAGCTGGACCCTCCCCAGGCTGGCACGGGGTCATAGTCGCATAGCAAATTGGTGCTGCCAATACAGAGCAAATTATGCCATATGGCATGTCTTTTTTTTCTGTAGGGTGCTCTGCCCCCACCCCCAAACCCCCCCACTAAAGATTCTTAACTCCGGGGGGTCTAACTTGGGGAACGCACAAGTCATAAAAAATATTTTTTCTGGGACCGGGAATCAAACCCAGTCCCAGACACAGCACCTGGGTTCCTACTGCTGTGGCTCAGTCCTGTGAGCCACAGCAGCTGCTTGTCAGAACTCATTCCCAGCAGAGAGCTTATCCTCTGCCTGGGAAAGTGCTACTGGTGCAATACTGCGTACAGCAGTATATGCGGTATTGCACCAGTAGCGGTAGCATACTGCACTGTACCGGGTTAGCCATAATGTCGTATGCTATTAAGCGTGCAACATTATGACCCGGTAGGCTCCCCGGGCAACTTTGAGAAATAATTTCTGTATTGATCACACTATAAAGCTAACCAATCATCAGGGAGAGGAAAGAATAGAGGTGTCAGAGGGTTAGAAAGTCACAAACAGTTGGTGTAATCTAGAGTTCCCAAGCTCTCTTTTCAAGCAGAGAACTGCATTTCAAAAGAGAATTCAGTTAAAACCTTGTGCACTATTAAAAACTGTAGAAAGGCAAAAAGCAGCCCCCTCTGTACCACCCAAGATCAATGACAATGGAGCTGTTCTCGAAGACTGCAGTCTTCTAGAGAGAATAAACTCTCACTTTGCCACTGTCAGGCATCCATTTGACTCCTCCCCCATGCAGGGTTGTCCTGCACACTCCAATCTCCACTGCCCCTCCTGCACCCCCTTTGCCACACCTCCTCCAGCTGCTCTCCGTAACATATAATGATGTTGAAGACCACTTTCGTAGACTCTATACAAAGAAGGGTGGTGGCTCCAATGGGATCAAACCCTTCTTTCTCAAACCTGGCTACTACTATCTCATTGCGCCCATCCTCCACATTTGTAACTTATCCATCACTACTGCCACTGCCCCCTCCCAATGGAAATTGGGGTTGCACCACCGGAATGCACCCATTGGGATGCCCCCATTCATTAAGGGTGCCAAGTCCCAATTTTGTCATCCTGTCTTTTTGCGGGGGCTGCACCCCTAGCACCCTCCATGCCCCCCCCTTTCTAATTATTCTCCCTCTGGGAGGCAGACCTTGGGGAGGGGATGAAAAATTTCCCCTTTTGGTGCCCTAATGATGGGTGCATTCCAACAGGTGTCCTGATGGCCTGAAGAGCGAATTTGGCCCATGTATTGTCCCTCTTTAAATCAGTGATCCCTCTGATGTGAACAACTAAAGACCTATTTCCATCCTCCCTGTGCTCTCCAAAATTCTTGAAAAACTCATATATAGCCAGCTGAAAGAACATATCAAAACCCACTCTCTCTCCTCAGTCCTAGTCAATCTGGATTAGGGCGTAACCACAGCACTATCACTGCCCTAGGTAAAGTCACCAATTCTGGTTCTCCACCTGGGACTCTAAGCAAATAACTGGTGCAGTGTTCCTCAACCTGAGCAAAGCATTTGACACTGTTGGCCATAACTTGTTTGTTGTTGAATTTAACCCTGCTTAGCCTCTCCAACCTAGGTGCCACATCCCCACAGTCTGCTGGTTCTCCAACTACTTTACCGGGTGCTTCCAACAAGTAAAAGCTGACAGCCTTATATGCAACCCCCTTCCCATCAACAGAAGCATCTCCCAAGGGTCCATACTAGGCTCTATCCTCTTCTCTATCTATAGTAACACCCTTAATTTAAACATCATCAACTCTAAATTACATTTCTTCGCAGATGACACAGTACTATACTCCTTCAAGCCTACGCTCGGTGAAGTCTGTAACAAGCTCCAAAATGACTTCCTCCAGCTGAAACATAACCTCACCAGTGCCAAACATTTGCTCAATGCAAGAAAAATTAGGATAATGTTCTTCAGCCACAACAACAAGAACCCCCCCCCCAAGTCAGGGCCAAGGCAAGTACTGTAACTGTCACAACTTCCCTAGGGGAACCATTTGAATTTGTTGACAAGTTTAAATACCTAGATATTTGGATCAACAACAAACTATCCTTTAATGCCCACATTGATAGCCTCTCCATCAAGCTTAAAGCCAGGCAAGGCTTGTTTTTTTAGACACAGAGTGCTCTTCCTGACTGTAATCAGAATCAGGCTCATCCAGGCAACTTTCCTCCTGCTCCTAGATTGTGGTGATATCATATAGAACTGCACATCAGCAACAAACCTGCACCAGCTCAATGTCCTCTTCCTTTATGCTCTTTGTTTTATTACAAATGCACCCACCAGGACACATCACTGTGACTTATATGCTATTGCTGGGTTGACATCCCTAGCTATCAGAAGACTGCTCCACCTTGGTACTTGGACACTTAAAGCACTGCATAACAAACTACTGGACTATATTTCCTCCTTACTCAACATTTTGCATTGCACTTACTCCCTAAGGAAATCTGCCTACCTTCTCTTGGACAGCCCTAGAATTGGAACCTCCATCGGCAAAGGAGCTATATTGTACACCCTCCCTGTGGCCTGGAATTGTATTCAATCAGTACTCAAGCTCACTGGCCTTATCAAGATTAGCTTCTTTATGTCACTTGCAGCAATGCCTTTCATGGCTGCTTGCAACTGCCAGAGAGTCTAGCTCCCTTAAATCCCTCCTTCTCTCATTCCTCACAACTCCTTTCCTCTCCTCCTGCCCCATCTCAATAGTTGACCTATTAGTTGTCTCAGTCCCCTACTCTTTCCTGTAGCACTCCCTTCTTTACTACATTGACTATCTCACATCTCTTACACATTTCTGCTCATTTCCCTGCTGCATCCCCTGTCTTCTATTCATCCTGCCATTTATTGTCACATTACAACATTATGTTAATGCCAAGACCTGTTTCTTTTGTTTTTTTGGTTGACTGTTTATTATGATGTACAACTCCCATTGTTCTATCAAATATGTGTATCCTACTTTATGTTAGCCTGTTTTAGTACACATATTTTTTTGTAAAACTGTTAATGTTCCACCTTCATGTATTAGGATCTCCTTGTTAATGAGCTTGCTCAATGGAGTTTTTCTACAATAAACTTGAACTTCCACATTCAGAGTTTTAGTGTCAGGCTGTTCATGCTGACATGTGGAAGTGAGGGTTATAAAGGGATCTCTGTTAGGTAGTCCTGCATAGTATAGGTCTCTGAGAGTTCTTACATACAATTATTCTATACATCTTTGGTTTTATAATGCTCTTTTCCTCTTTTGATCTTCCCCTGCACCCCTCCTCATCCCTCACACTTTTAGACCCAGAGAGAGTGAGAGAGAGAGAAAGAAAAAATAAAGGTGGTAAATGGAACAAGGACATAGCATTATTCCCACACCTATCTCTTGCACCTCACTTTGTCCCATCCCTCACTTACCCTGCTCCCTCTTATACCAATTGTGCCCTAGTTTGAGGAAAGCATGATTCAATCTGTAGTCCGATTTTGTCAATAATGAGGCAGTGCTACTGTCAATATGTAAACAGCTGTTCTGTACGGTAATACATTAGTATTTCATTTTTGGTTGTGATCAACAGTGAGCTCCTCCAGATGATAGAACAGTACTCATTCTAATAAAAAATGTATACCTGAAGATGTAAGTCTCAGATGGTAGCAGTCACTGGTTATGTGGTCCAGCCCTTTAATATCTTCTGGTGGTTTATAAAACTGTGGGGAGGGTGCAGTGGCTGTGTTGAAAAGGGATTGTCTGAGACATGTAGTAGCATTGAGTAGCAGTGATATGCAATACTTTTGGGGATAGAGGTTTGGTGCAGGATGCCTTGGCCATCTACTTTACAAGTTGGGACAATGGTTCTTTTCTCACCAGGAGAAGAAATATGTATAAACTACAGTGAGTTAATTAAGGAAGGAGCTATGGGATTAAGTTTGTAAGGGCCTATCGACCCAGTGTACTTACGTCGTTAACAAAATAAAATGAATGAATGAGTGAATGAATGAAAGAACTAATGAACAAATGAATGAATAAATGAATGAATGAATGATGTGTGTCCCAAGTAGAAGTTCAATGAAGGATTACTGTAGGGTGTGTGGCATGGTAGAGAGATGATGCGGTTACAATAGGTAGTGGAATGATGGATCACCCATGGTTTATGTGGGTTTCAAAGTGAATATTTGAGTCCCCTTTAATTCCATGCCTGGTAGTTTTTGAGTGTCAGTTGCTGGCCCACAGTTAACCTGTGTCCTCTTATTTATTGCTATCACACACTGCAGTTTAGACCTTATCTTGTTTCTCCAACTTGAGATTCTGTGTGCTGAGATCACTGTTCTGGCCAGTTGAAGAAGTCTGTAGGGGGAAACCATGCAGTGTCATTCAGTGGGAAAGTCGTGCCTGTGTGTGAGTGCAGTTGACCTTGCATCTTAAGTTTGTATGATGAATTTATTTATCTTGTTTATTGTTCTCCTCACATGGTATGGGTGGCTCATGCCTAATTTCCCAGAGTGGGCACCATGCTTGTGAGTGGAAAGTAATGTTTGTCCCTTGGTCTGTTAAGGATATTGGGCCACTATTCTTGTTTGGCATCATAGATTTGTCATGTTGGATCTTTGGAAGTGTGCTACCTTGTGGAGTTGCAGTGTGTCTTCCTTGGTGTTATTTTTAGGGTGGCTTTCTAAGTGCCATGGGTGTTTGCTGGCTCTGAGTACGATGGAAATCCTGCATCTGCTTATTGGAATGTGGGACAGCATTTCGATTTTTAGGATGTCCATTCCTTTGTGGTGTGCAGTGGGGGGAGTTATCCTATGATGATTGGAGGGATGATGTTTATTTTTAGGGCTTTTTTTAGGTCGCCGTTCATATTGGATCAATTGCACTGTCCCTGTTGGGACTCAGTTCTTTGCTGCTCTTTGCTTGGTTTTGATACTGTCAACCAGGTTTTGGATGGTTGGGATGTTGGTGAGGAATGTGTTTGGGAATATTTGGGCCAGTTGTGCTTCCACAGCTACTGGGGTGTTAAAGGTCTGTACCCCATTTTTTTAGCCAGACTCAGTCTTGCCGGGTACATAAGGTGAAACCACATGTTCACCTGAGGCAACTGTTATGTTTGCAAACTCTTCTTTTTTTTTTCTCAAATGCTGGGGCTGTATTCGTTGCACCATTTGATTTCAGTTCCCTTATAAGTAAGGTTTGGCATACCTCTGGCTAGCTGTTGTTCATGAATCTTCTCTTGAAAGTTTGTGAATTGTAGAATAAAGACCCTTGGTCTTTCCTTAGGGCATGGCTTAGGAGCTAAGCTGTGGTATGCTTGTTCTATTGTGTACTCTGTTGCACTCTTAGGTGGTCCAAACATTGATTTTAGAAGTTCTTGGGTGAATTCAATTGGTTGGTCCCCCTCTTTCCCTTCAGAGAGCCCAAACATCAGGAGGTTGTTTCTTCTATAGTAGTTCTTAAGGTATTTAATTCATTCTTCCAGTTTTTTCTATTTACAGGAGTCTCTAAGTTGTTCCTCTTTTTCTTTTTCCACCACTTTCTCAAGGCTTATAATCCTGGCTTTTGAGTCCTTAATTTTGGTCTCCTGCGACTCTACTTTTACTTTATTTTTTTTTTATTATTTCTGATATAACATCCGTTACAGAGACTTGCATGACTGACATCTCGTTAAGGATTGTGTATAGCTGTTCTGTAATTAAACTGGGTTCAATGTCAAAATTGCATAACCGCAAAAGAGCATGCCATTTAAGCACTTACATTTTAGTGCTTGTTCAAAATTGTGGTCTAACAAACTATTGGAGGCACAAAATAGTGTTCTCAGCTCAAATCAACTTTTTTTACTAAAAGCATGAATGTGCTTCTAAAAAATATGAAAAATCCATAAGCACAATGGGGAATATTTTTTTTTATTTATTTACCATTTTCAACCAATTCAGACAGTCCACATTGCTTGCTCTTAGTGACCAGATGGTCTGTGGCATTCATTATTCTTTTACCTTGCTCCTTTGTATATATGCTCACACTGTAGTTATCAGCAGCTTATGTTTTAGTGGCAAGAGTGAAATTAATTAATATAATCTACTGTCTCTTTGTCAAATGTTTGCCAGTGTTGAACCCCCTACCTGTAAACAAAAGCTAATCAGGCAGTGAAGGCAAAGCAGAGCACATCAGATCTAATTTATCCAATTATGATTTGTGTAAGAAATCAAGGAGCTGCCTGGCCTGTCAAATCCATGCAGATGTTTAGATTTGGCTATGGGAGACTGTATGAGGGGCAGAAAGTGAAAAAGAGCCATGAATGTGCGATTATTTTATTTATTTTATTTTAGTCTTTGGTAACTGGGTAAGGCCCACTAGGCACAACTGCCTGTTTTCAGGGGCAACCTGGGAGCACTGGGCAGTTAAGTGACTTGCTCAGAGTCACACAGTATGCAAGTGGAGGTTGTGAGAATCAAACTCAGGTCTGGTCTGCTGGATGTATCTAGATCATTCACACCTCATTCCTCTAACCTCTAGGCTATACTGCCAGCCTCAAAAAACACACACATGCATACTGTCTGATGAACTCCAATTCATATTCTCAGACACTGATTCACCAGGAACTTAACACACCCATCATGTCAAAGTAAAAAAATACACTTGACATAGGTTTCACAGCAGGTTGCACTACTAGACACTGTCTGTGGATTTGCAGACATTCAAAAAGAGAGATGGAAGGACTTGGGGGGGTGGAAAAGAAGAAAGAATGAGTATTCTGTTGGTTTGGTTTCCATTTTTTCTCCATCTATCTGTCATGGGTGAGCCAGTCCACAATTTCTGGGAAGAAACCCTTAATGTCATCAGTCTCAAAAGTAACAAGATACAGGCTACTTTTTCAGTTGTGCAGGGCTCAAGCAGTAAGATATTGTTCCTATGGGATACTTGGCAGAATACACAGAGGGATGTGAATAGAAACAAAACTTTAGTCATTAGTCTTCTCCTGCATGTTCATGGGACAGGACAGATGCTTTGGAGTCAGCAACTTTTTTTTCACACTGGGATATAGAGTTGGTTGGTTTAATGAAGACTACAGTACAGGTATGTACATGAACTCTTCTAACATGCACTGTTTTGCACTAATGACGCTGCGGCTTGCGCGGTTAAGGTAGCGCTGTATTTACTTGTGCTATTGCGGATGTGCAATTTTCACTGGATATATATTAAACTGTAGCCCTTGCTGCTATTGTTAGTCTCTTAGTCCAATTTGTATCGCTTTGCATCTGGTTTGATTGTCTTGGTGTTCCTGCTGTATTTATTGTGTGAGTCCATAATGGTGTTCTTTGTTGTTTAGCTTTTCTTTTCCATTATATCCTTTTAGAAGTGTTAGGTGTGCAATGTGTATGTTACAAGTTTATGAGTCAGCGATGTGGCGCTCTGGCAGCTAGCAACTACTCACTTAGGCTGCATCACTGGAAGTCCTATTGTGATTCTCTTAATGTCCAGGTATTGTCTAATTGCAGCCTCTAGGGCTCTGTTGCCAGAACAACAAACTCTGTTAAGAGACACTATAGCTGCTAATAAATTAACTTGATAAGGGTATGTATGGCCTTATATGTGAAGGTGACTTGTTGTACTGTAGTCAGGTCCATGTGTAAATTTCATTTTTGGTAAAGGCAAATCATTTATCTGGTTGATCCTGTGTTTCCTATGTGTTTAAGCGTGAGTGGGGAGTGCATATTGTACTATGTGTGGAAGGAGAGGGAGCTCCACACCAAGGAGTTCAAGTAATGGTAGAAGCAATGGTGCAGTAAGAAGAGGTATGTCTACATTTGAGATTGTGGGCCAAGCTAGAAGCATAAGAACCTATACTGAGGTGATGGCCTGCTTTCGTCCAGAAGGCAACCATGGACCTCAGTGGATGATCCAATTGTTACTTCAATAGACATTTAAAGGAGCTGAGGGGGATGACTGAAAAATATTGGAGGCAGAAAGTGGGTCACTACAAGCTGAGACAGAAATTAGGGAGATCCCAAGGGGAGAGAGTCCTACCAGGATGCAAGTTATTCAAGGAAGCAAGGGGTTAGCAAAGGAAGATGGGGGAAATGGAGTAGTCAAAGGAGAAAGATGTCAAGGAAGAACAATTGTAAAAAGGAGAAAATGGCAAGAAGAGAGGTGAGGGCTGTCAAAATGGTGCAAGGTCTACATCAGAAGCCCTATGAAGAGAGAGAGAGAGACTGAAAGAGTTCAATATGTAAACCCTGGAGGTGAGGAGGGAGAGTGGGGATGTTATGGAGACATTTAAATACCTCTTGGGGGTTAATAAGATACAGGAGGGAGATATGTTTTAGAGAAAAAGGTGCTGTAGAACAAGGGGTCATGATATGAAGCTGGAAGGAGGTAGATTCAAGAGAGATGTGAAGAAGTAGTTCTTCACAGAAAGGATGATGGATTCCTGGAACAACCTTCTATGGGAAGCAGTGGGGGTGAAACCAGCGATGGATTTCAAAAATGCCTGGGACAGGTACAAAGGAATCCTATGAGGAAGGAAGGGGGTGGAAGGTGAAAGAGGCAGTGCTGCAGGGCAAGTTGGGTCTGCAGCAAAAATGATCATAACTAAAAAATGGGCAGAATAGATGGGCCCTGGAGTCATTATCTGCCATCAGTTGCTATGTTTATGTAACTCCTCCCTTTGGGAGATTACTAGTCTATTCGCCCCTCCCTGTGTTTTGGTGACCTAATTCTGCCCAATACGGAAAAGGACTGATTCTTCTCAGTACTCATGTGGAGCCTCCAGTGATTCAAGAGGGTCATCAAGAATGCATGGAGGGATAAAGCCCAGCAGCTTAGGTGGGAGGGGGAGTTTCATTCAGAGGAGTGCACAATGAGGGAGTGAGAGTGAGTCAGGGCTAGGTGAGGGAAACTACTTGCTCCTGCCCCTGTCTGGTGGCACTTAGGGGGACACAGAGGAAGAAGTGGGAGCCAGTAGCCACAAGCTGCACATTATTTTGGAAAGCAACTAAAGTCAAGAGGGGAGCAAGCAGCCATAACTCTCAGAGTGCCCTGGAAGCCTGTGCTAATTCATGTAGGGATCCAGTGAGCAAGAATGTGGCAGGGAGTGCAGTGTTCAGAAACTGGTTGCCTTGGAGGTCCATGGGATGTGTCCCCTTCTCAATTTGCTGCCAGTTCTGAGAAAGGATGCAGTGGTCATGAGTAAACCTGCAAATCCCCAAGCTGCAACAATTTCATGTTTCAAGGGTGACCCACTGAGCCAGTGCAAAGAGAGAGAGAGATAGGAATGGGGATCATTGAAAGTTCGGGTGCCTAGGAAGAATAATGGGCTGTTAGGCACTGTGAACTGTTTTTGGGACTTGTGCTGCCTTCAAACTTTTGTGACCAGAGCAGTCCTTAGTTAGTGCTGCCCTAAAGACTGTGCAACCTTCTTGGTCCAGGTAAAAGCTGCAATTATGGCCATACCAGCCATGTGAAGGCTGAATGTGTCCCCCATGAATTAACTGATGATACCCAGAGCTATGTGAGAATATTTTTAATGAATCGGAGATCCCTGTTGTTTCTTCAAGTTCCGTGTGTACATCCCGTTATTGAAAGGAACTGTTTAATATGAATTAGCCTGTTGTTTTTATCCAGCACCAGTGAGTAACAGGGACACTGTGTTTGACATATAGGCCTGCGTAACATGGCCACTGGAAGTGGTTCTGCTGCTGTGGGCTTCCCTTCCTATGGACATATTCCATTCATACCCTTAGACATGGGGCGAGGGCTACATTTCTATGTATGACAGGTTATGTGATTCAAATTGATAAAGCACATAGCTGTTACAGTTTTGCACTCTTGCAGTTGGTTTACAGAGCAAGCTTAGATACAAATGCATGTGGTGGTTGTTAGGGAGAGAGGTAAGGAGGTGCCAGCTTGAAGATTAAACAAAACTAAAAAATTAAATGCCTGTGCCATATACAGTAGCACCACGCACTCTATCAAGCCCAGCAGTGATGAACATTACATGCATATTCTGTAGGTTACAGTCAATGATTTCAGAAATATATAATATTTTTTTTTCCAAGCCATCAGCCTCCATTCAGTCCACATAATAAGCTGTATTTGTAAATGGTTGGGAAATAATTTAAAAGTTTAAGTTGACAAAAAAGTCAGGTACTATAAGTTATCAAGTTTGGTTAGCTCACCTTTCAGCATTTTCCTGTATAAGTCTGGTTCCTACAGAGAGAGAGAAAGAGAGTGAGAGAGAGAGAACGAGCGAGCGGAGGAGGAATGACGGAGGTCTGTTTATTATTTGGGCTTAGATCAGTCATGAAAGGGTTAACAAACCCTATAGACAGCAGTGAATCATTGTACACTGACTGACAGACACACACACAGTTGGGAGAGAGAGAAAAGTGTAATCTGAATCTCTGGTGGAGCAATGCAGTCTCATTACAAACTCAGTTTTGACCAACAGGAAGTGGTGTAGTGCTAAATTTAGAAGTGTGTGGTCTCCATGAACTATGATGTCCCCAACCCCCCACAGGCTGGGTGCCTGGGGGTTGCCTAGGACATCAGAAGCTATCAGGTTTTAGTTGCATTCTGGTACATTTTGAGGATCATTTTGAGACTATTTGGCTGCTTTTAAAGCCTTATTTGACTTGTTACAAACAACCAATATCACTATCAAAATAATTACTTTTCATTTTCTTTAAAAAAATAAATTGTCAAAAGTAAAGCAAAAAATCCCACTCCAGCCACCCTTCAAACATCTAACTATTTGCCACTTCCCTTGAATACAGTCAACTATCACTGCAGCAGGCATTGCACTCTGTTACTTTGTAACTTGAACAGAATACCCCCCACAACAGTACACCACACAGTCAGACATACAAGGCTGCAGAAAGGGCACAAAAAACACCTGCCAGGAGGTGCAGGTGTTTGTCACACAGCAGACACTTACATAGACCATCCATGCCAGAGAATGGAACTGGTACACAGGTCCCACTGGAGGGTCCCTCAAGACCTAACATTGACACAGGATGTATACCAGGTCATGAATGCTTTACCTGCATGTATTCTGAACTGAGACAGTTGGAGCAGGAAGGGTAAGGCTCATTTGGGACAGCTGCATGAAATACAGGGCATATACAGTGACATCACAGCCCACAGACTTGACATATACAGCAAGGGTTCTCCAACTTGTGTGAGACCTTGACAATGGCATATGCATAATGATCACTGCTTGACAGCATGATGACATTTCCATTCATATCCCCTCTTTCTCTCATCTTCCCTGTGTTGTAGGAGTTGAAACAGTCCACCTGGGGCTCCTGCCAGCTATGGCTCCAGTGGCTGCTCTCCACCTGGAGCAATGCCACACACCCCCACAGAACAGCTCCAGCCTGTGGCACTGATGACCATGCTCCCCAACCCGGACTCAAGGAGCTGAAAACAGTCTGCCCAGGGCTCCTGCCAGCTACAGCTCCAGTGGCTGCTCTCCACTTGGAGAAAAGTCAAACACCCCCATGGAATGGTTACAGCCAGCGGCGCAGAAGTTCCCCAACCAAGACTCAAGGTGCTGAACTGACTGGGCTCTCCTGGCTTGTAACCTGGAGTTTCCATTGGCATTCTGTGATCATTGCCAGCCTTCCATTGGCTACAGCTGTCTTATTTTAAATTAGCTATGCCTTGCTGCTTTTGGCACTCTCCCTGCGGGCACTTTCTATGACAAACATGTATGCAGATTTTTCAGCCAACCCCCATCCCCCACCTCAGCTCCTTATTAAATACTCTTCCTGCACTACAAACCCCACCTCTTCTATCCAATCTATACCCTTCTTTAGTTCTTCTCTCTCTGCTGTTACAGATGATGGCAGTTCTCCTTTTCCTGTGTATCCCCACCTACCTACCTTTTTAACAGCATGACCAAACTGATGAGATCCCCGTTGATCACTGGCTAACAATACTCATCCTACAACAGCTCTCTGTTGGTTTTTGCTCCATAGCCGTACCAAAATCAGCTCTGAATTTAAATGATTTTACTTTCTCTAATATGATTACTGCCTCTCATAACCGTTCTGATCTTACCCCTATGATCCTCCCAAGGTTCCCGCTGCACCATGCCTTGTTATTTACAGTCAAACAAATAAGAATTAAATCTCTCCTGATGCATTCATTTATACACTGCAAGCTATGGTACCTGCTGCTCCTTGCCCTATTATTATTGGGGGACATAGAAACAAATCCAGGCCCTCTGTCACCACCTGGAGGTGAAATAGAGAATTAGTCCAATGAAAAAGTGCTACGAATCATAGACTTCAATATCAGAAGCCTCATAAAAAATTCTTTTAGAGGCCTTTGTGACTGTATATCATCCTGACTTCCTCTGTCCATCTGAGACCTGGCTCAAGCCCTCCATAACTGATGCTATGTGCACACCAGACAACTACAACCTTATTAGGAAGGACAGAGCATCCTGTAAATGGGATTGGGGAGTGGCAATCTTTTTTAGGAACCATCTTAATCTCTTCCTAGCCCCAACCCCCTCAGAATGTTCATATGAATCTCTCCACACTGTCCTCCTACTTGGCTCAAAAATGCTCAGATAGTATGTGCCTATGATCCACCCCGTAGTGGCACCTCAGGTCTCACTGAGCTACTTGAGCTCTCTGTCTCCATATCTGGCCACAATGATCTGCTCATTCATGGGGATATGAACCTGAACTGGATGGGGCTCACACATAATGCTCTTCTCTCCCTGGTCCAAGATTTTAACCTTCACCAAATCATCTCTGATCCAACTAGGGTGACATCTACCTCTGCATCTAGTGCACTTATTGACTGAATACTAGCTAATCACATTGATAGGACTGCAGCTGCAGGTACACTGCCTGATGCTATCTCTGACCATGCTCCGATCCTGTGCATTTAGAGACCCTCTGTGACTCACTCCCCTCCACCACGGGTAATTACCTTCTGTGACCATGCAAAACTAGACCATGCAATCTTCCTTAATGAGATCTCCTCTATTGATTGGACCTACTTATATCAAACCCTCAATACTTAAGCAGCCCTCAACTTCTTTATTTAAAAATGTATGACCCAACAAGATAAACACCTTCCTCTCACCTCATGATGTGTCCAAGCAAAACAAACCAGATGGCTTCACAAAGATCTTCTGGTCTCCCTTTGGACCAGGGACAAAAGTTGAAGAAGCTTTAAAAAATCTGGCTTCATGTCTGACTTTAATTACTACAGAGCTCTACGAAACACCTACGAAAAGCGAATCAGGCTAGCCAAAAGCTCCTATTGTAAAGGACTCCTATTGGATGCAACTGGAGACTCTAGAAAATTCTGGGCTCATATCAAAACATTTCTGATCTCTAAACAACATCACTCGGATAACAACATGGTCCTGAATGGTACCCGCTGTAACAACCCATCTACTATTGCTAATGCTTTTAACATTCATTTCTCTGACCTCTCCAAATACACTGCAGTTTTCCCATCATCATCACCAATAAACAACCATGAAACTGAGAACCACTCACCCAAACATCCCCCTTTCCCCTTTAAAGCCATCTCCAGACTTGATGTCATCAAACATTTAGGCACTATCTCAGACTACACAGGAGTCAGGTCTGATGGCCTTGAGCCAAAACTGCTCAAACTGGTGTCCCCCTTCATTGCAGCACCACTAGCCAGAATTTTCACCCTATCTGTTTACCAAGGACATGTTCCAAGCATCTGGAAAGTCACCAGAGTCACCCCAATTTACAAGAAAGGGGATAAAAAGGACATCTCCAACTACCATCCCATTGCCATTCTATCGACACTGAGCAAGATCCTTGAAAAGACTGTAGCCACCCAAATCACTGAATTCCTCTCCAACTACAACTTGCTGTCACCATATTACCATGGTTTCTGTAAAGGGCATAGTACCTCCACTGCCCTGCTACAGCTCACAAATGACATACTTTGCGCTATGGACTCTAGCCTCCTAACTGGGGGCATATTGATTGACTTCATAAATGCTTTTGATCTGGTTGACCACCCCCTTCTACTGACCAGTCTTATGTCCCTTGGCTTCTCACACAGCTCTGTTACCTGGATAAATAGCTATCTATCCAATCGATATCAAGTTGTTAAATTCAGCTCTGCAATGTATGGTAAATCCCCTGTTAAACTCGACATCCTCCAGAGGTCAATACTGAGGCCTCTTCTCTTTTCTATTTTCATAAACCAGATTGCACTAAACATCCCCTCTCACTCGACCATCCTCTATGCAGATGATCTTGTCCTGTATTATAGTTCCAGCTCTATACAGGACATAAACCTGAAACTGTCCTCTGCTTTTCTTCATATCCAGTCCTAGCTCACTAACAACAAACTTCTTCTCAATGTCTCCAAGACACAGGCCATGATCTTTGGCTCTGCTGCCAAACTGAAAACTTGTCATGGTCAGCTTAAGATTCCTGGTCCTGATGGATCCCTTTTGGACACTGTGAGTGCATTTAAATACATTGGGGTACTACTCAATGAAACACTAGACTTTGGCCAATACATGCAAGCCACCTGCAAGGCAGTAAAGAGCAAAAATGGGGTTGCCAATAAAACAAGAAACATAGAAACATAGAAGCTGATGGCAGATAAGGACCACAAGGCCCATCCAGTCTGCCCATTTCTTTTTCTACCTTATAAATGTGCCATCTGCATTTGCTCTGTCAATGGCCTATCTATTCATACTCATCTGTATTGCTCTCTTGGAGTATCTCATGCCTGTTTGAAGCCCTGCACTGTATTCATATCCACCATATCCTGAGGTAGGCCATTCCATGCATCCCCCACCCTTTCTGTGAAAAAGAACTTCCTCACATTACCCCTTAATTGGCTTCCTTCTAATCTCATGCTGTGCCATCTTGTCCTGCTATTTTTCTTATATTGAAACATGTTAGACTCTTTCAGCATGTTAATGCCCTTAAGGTGTTTGAATGTTTCAATCATGTCACCTCTCTTCCTCCATTGCTCTAAGGTATACATATTGAGCTCCGTTAATCTGTCCTCATATGTCTTCTGATGCAGTCCCTGCACCATTTTGATTGCCCTTCTCTGGACTGCCTCAATTTGGTTAATGTCCTTGTGAAGGTATGGCCTTCAGTACTGCACACAGTATTCCAGATGGGGCCTAACCAGTGTCTTGTAAAGAGGGATTATTACCTCCCTCTTCTGACTTGTGAAACCCCTACTAATACACCCTAACATCCCTCTAGCATTACCTACTGCTTTAGTGGTCTGCTTGAATAATTTCAGGTCATCAGTGATGATGATGCCCAAGTCTCTTTCTTCCCTTGTGACTGCCAGCAACTCCCCTCCTCCTGCTTGGAGGCAGTATAGCGCAGTGGTCTAAGGCTCTGAGCTGCAAATCTGGTGACATCCAGCAGACCAGACCTGGGTTCAAATCCCACAGCTTCCACTTGCATACTGTGTGACCCTGAGCAAGCCACTTAACTTCCTTGTGCTCCCAGGTCGCACCTGGAAACAAGCTCCGGCTTAGTGTGCCTTTCCTGGTTAAACAATTTCCCCTTCCCTTCCCTCCCAGCCTATAGATGGCTTCAGGGTTTCTCTTCCCTATGTGCATGATGTTGCACTTCTTTGCATTAAACTCCAGTTGCCACTCTTCTGACCATTTTGCTAGTTTATCCAGATCTCTGCTCATTCTGCCCACCCCATCTGGATCATCTACTCTTTAGCAGATCTTGGTGTCATCTGCAAACAGACAAACCTTACCCTCCAGTCCATCTGCAATATCACTTATGAAGATATTGAAGAGGACTAGCCCAAGGACTGATCCCTGAGGTACCCCACTTGTGACTTGTATCTCTTCTGACTGTATACCATTCACCACCACTCTCTGTTTTCTGCCGGTCAACCAGTTTGCCACCCAGTTGATCAACTTCTGACTCACCTTGAGCCTACCCAGCATATTAATCAATCTTCTATGTGGAACAGTATTGAAAGCTTTGTTGAAGTCAAGGTAGGTGACATCAACTGCTTCCCCTTGGTCCACCACTCTGGTTACCCAGTCAAAGAAATCTATGAGCTTAGTTTGACAGGACCTTCCTTTTGTAAACCCATGCTGTCTTGGATCCTGTGTTCTTATGGATTCCAGATGTTGCACTATCCTTTCCTTAAGGAGTGCCTCCATAATCTTGCCCACTACTGAGGCAAGACTGACTGGTCTGTAGTTCCCTGCCTCCTCCCTGCTACCACTCTTGTGGAGTGGGATTACATGAGCCCTTCTCTCCAGTCTTCTGGGACCTCTCCTGTGCTCAGAGACTCACTAAACAGTTTTGATAATGGCTCTGCTAGGTCCATCCTTAGCTCCTTTAGTACCTTGGGATGTATAACATCAGGCTCCATTGCCTTGTCCACCCTGAGCTTATTGAGCTCTTGTAGGACCTTTTCTTTTGTGAAGGGACTAGTGCTCACCTTCCTCTCCCCTCTGTCCATGGTGCTGAGCTGTGGGCCCTGCCCTACCTTCTATTCAGTAAATACTGAGCAGAAGTATCTATTTAGGATAGATGTTATTACATGATCCTCCTCCTCACATGCCCCCTTATCTCCTTTGATCTTAGCAATACCCCTCTGGACTTTATCCTTTCACTAATGTATCTATTGAAAGTCTTGTTACCTTCTTTTACTATCTGTGCTAGTGTTTCCTCGGTTTGGGCCTTTGCCTGCCTTACTGCCTTCCCTGCTTCCCTTAGGGAAGTTTGGTATGCCTCCCTATCTTCATCCCGTTGTGTTCCCTTATATTTCCTGAAGGCCAGCCTTTTGGCTCTGACCTTTTCTGCTACTGTTTTTGAGAATCAAAGTGGTTTCCTTCTTCGTTTGCACTTCCTTTTCTCTCTAACACAATGGGATGTCGCTTCAAGTATTGCATCCTTAATGCATGCCCACTTTTGCCTGTACCCCCTCACCTGTATTTCTTTTTGCCAGGGCTAGTTTAACTCTGTTGACAATCTTATCAAAGTCAGCTCCTCTGAAGTCCCATATTTTTGCCTTGGAATGGGATGATTTAGTTGTAGTTGCCAAATTGAACCATACCATGTGATGGTCACTGGCTCCCAGGTGACCTTCTACCTGGAGATCTGTGATCCTTTCCCTGTTAGTCATAACTAGATTTAGGATAGCCCTGTCTCTTGTGGGTTGTTGTACCAGTTGTTTGAAGCCTTCTCCCAGCAATTAATCCACCATGTGTCTAGTTCTGCCATGTGCTCACTCTCTCCGCTAGACTGGCCATTGCACATGGTATTCTATTACCATCACTTGCCTATGGTTCCATCACCTACATCAATACCTCTAAAGCCTCACTTCACAAATGAGACACCACCTACAACAACATCTGCTGATATGCCTCTGCTTTCCCATGGGCAAAACACTGCTGTCAACTCTATGCTGACCTCAACTGGCCTTCCTCCTCCACACATTGGCTCCTTTCCCTCTGCTCCCTGGTCGACAACATAATCAAGTATAACACCCCAATGTCTCTAAACACCCTTCTAATGCTTCAGTCCTCCACCCATGGCCTAAGTTCCGCTGACCTAGCCCTACTACACATGCCCAGGTGCAAAATCACAAAGGGTGGCAATGATTTCTTTCATGTGGCCCCTAAGCACTGGAACTCCATACCCATGAAAGCTTGTATTGCACCCACACATACCATCTTCAAACACAAACTACGCAGCTTTCTTGTCAACCCTGAATCCTGCACCTGCTTTAAACCTCCCTAATCTTCTCAAACTGTAACCCTATCACTCACATCCTCCTCTAAACACCCACCTCCCTTTCCACCTGGATTATAGCTTCCCTTCCCTACTTTTACCTATCTCCTTCCCTTTTCACTGTTACTACCACTTGGTTTACTCACAGTACTTATGATGCTATCTGTAAACCAATTCTTATGCCTTTTAGTTCTGTTTTTGCCCAGTTAGAGGTGAGTCAGTGGTGACTCATGTATCTATGCTGTACAACCCGGCCCTCTGCTGACAACTGTTATAGCACTTGCCTTAATTGCTATGTCTGCCTATTGTTTTGTATTACCATTTATTTTTTAAATCCTGTCACACAATTTTTGTGATGTCAATTTTTGTCTATGACCAAATATCATTGTTAATTTGTATACCTAAGCTTTCTATACCATTGTATGTACTGTACTGTGTTGATGCTCCTAATATGAAACTGTATTACTTTGATGCAACACTGCTTGTAACTTTGCAACCTCCCGGGTCATGTCTGAAAATAGTCACAGCTTGTGTCTAGCACACCCACCCAGTTATCAAAAACTAAGTAAATAAAAAAACATGACAGCCAAGCCCCAAATCCCCATATGTCATACACCAGAACCACAAAACCATCAAGCACTCCAGCATAACCCACACGACAGACAACCTGCAGGGGTACATAGCCAACTGTAACAGATGATGACTTACTGCCAAGCATGTCCTGTGTCATGTACAGAGCCCAGTTACATGGCAAGGGCAGAGGCAATGCCAGTGGTAGGCTCATCCCACCCTAAACACCCACTCAGAAGTCATCCCAGACACTGAAACTGAAAAACACACATGACCTAATGCCTCATCCAAATGCAGCACAGACTTTAATGCTGAAGAAATGCCATCCACCATCAGATGCATGTGGACTTCAGTTCATGAGTTCCAGTCTTGCTGGGAGCCTGGCTGCAAGGGGCAAGATTGGGGGAAAGATAAATTTCTCAAGTCGCTGGACGCAGCCCTGCCCCTCACCATCAGATTAAAGCCATTCAATACAAACAAAATTATTAATACAAAACAGCACACTTACCTTACTGCTCCTTTTATGATAAAACCAGGTTTGTTATAAATTGTTATTGTTTTGTTGGCACTGACCAGCTAACTCACTCGGTCTCAGCCAAGTTCAAATCAATTTTCAATTCAGTTTTTATTTTACTGGGAAACACACCATTGAGAAGACTCATTTACGAGGTGGTCCTGGAAGGACACAACATGAAGAAGATTACAAAACAGCATTAGATACAGGATAAGGAAAATACATATTTACAATGCATAGGCAACGGAGATAACATTCAGTACTACTAGCAATAAAAATTCATAAATCATAGAGGAAGCAGGAATGATAGGTTAGGTCTCAAAATCACTGGAAAGGCAATTCTGAGAACAGAGGGAAGGAAGGGGTCCCAACTCCCAACTTTTGAAAATTAATCCCTCACAGGCTCATATGACATGACTAGTTGGCTGCTCCCTGCTTGCACTCCACATAGTACCAACCGCACCTCCAGTCACACAGGTACAGCTATCCACTTGCTGAATTAGAGGATTTCTGCAGGACAGTACCCAGATTGCAGTTCTATCTTTAACATGAACAAAAAGTACCAACTTCAAGACGAAGAACAAAGTTATCAGTTCCAGTTATTAAGTTTTTAATGCTTCATGGAGAAGTCATTTAAACTTACATTACTGCTTCGCCACATTAAATAAATTAATTAAATAAATAAGTCCACTATACTGCTCTATCCTGAAAAAATACATAGTAAAAGCTGGGCCCCACTGAAAATGAGAAATTGCCTCTCACTTGGGCTAGCCTGGGTAAATGCAATATAAAAATGGATAAAAAGATGACACAACTGAAAAAAAAAGATCTTTCATCTCCACTGTACTATCCTGGGTAAATACAATGTAAAAACTGGGTCAAACAGAACCCCAAACCAAACAAGATATCACAACTCATCTGGGCTATCCTGAGCAAATATACTATAAAACTGTAAAAGCAGGACCCAACAACAGAACCCCACTGAAAAGCAGATGTTGCATGTAAGCTGATCTGTCCTGGTAAAATACATTGTAAAAGCATCCAGATCACCTGAATTGTAGCAGTCTGGTATATTCCTGGTGGTCTAGTGGTCCCCCCATAAAGGGAATCTGAGCCCCTCCTGACTCACCCTTTCAGGCACCCCACCAGCCCTGGTCACATAATGCAAACTGCAGCAATAATGATGACTGGCATAGCCTCTGCTCATCACCTCAACTGGTTTCAATCTGACAGTCTCTGAGCACTCGCAAGTATTGTGCAAACACCTGTGTCTGCTGTACTCATGATCACTCACTGGCAATCAGACAGTGGCCAGCCAAGGTGGTGAGGAGAGGGCTGTGTAGGTAACTGTCACTATTACCATACCTGGCTTAGATGACCTGAGTGGGGGTGGGGTGGGTAGGAGGTCATGAACAGGTGGGTTGACAGAGGATAAGATGCCCATATGAAGGGGGTGAGACCAATAAACTACCAGGAATATTTAAGACAGCTAAAGGATGGTTGACTGGGGGTGCAGGAACCACTACACCACCATGAATATTTGAGACAGCAACAGGACAGGTGATCAGGGGAGGGAGAACACTAGACTACTAGGAATATTCAAGACATCTACAGGACAGTCATTCAGGAGGTTCAGGAACCACTACACCACCAGGAATATTTGCAACATCTACAGGACAGGTAAATGGGGGGGTGGGACCACTAGACCACAAGGAATATGTATGACAGCTACAGAATGGGGGGCCATGCACATATCTTAATGGGTCTCTAATAGGCATTCAAATGGTCCATAGCACTTGCCATACCCAAATGGGTCATTAGCATATTAGGGCTAAATATGGTCCACAGGAGCCCTGCCGCAATACCATCTGATCTGCACTAACTCCATTGTGCTCGTGTCAGCCATATTCAGTTTGGGACTGTGTCAGCACAGTGCAAAGTCACAATACATTGTAGCAACACGGCTCTATATTTAGACAGTTTGCGTGCTCTAGTTGCACTGATCAAATTGTCTGAATAATGCCCCCCCCAGGCAGGCTGGGTGCAAACTGCCACAGAACGCACATGGCCAGATCTGAATATGGAGGCCTATACTCCTAACCCAGTTGAACCCAAAGTCCATGAAACAATGGCTCATGGGGATAAGAAAGGCCTGCCTATAGCCTAAAGATACCGTTGTTCTATCTTGTAACAGCATCAAAGCAAACATGTTTAGCACTGCCTTATGCTTGTTTGTTTGGACAGTAAACATACATACAATAGCATTACCACATTACCCAAATGCTTAATTTAATAAAAACAGAAAAACAGCACACAAGTAGATATATAGGAGACAATATGACAAGCCAAGGCAGAGTAGTGCATTCAACGCTAGGGTCTGTGCTGTCACAAGTGCATAATTAGTCACCACTA
This sequence comes from Neoceratodus forsteri, assembly GCA_016271365.2. Taxonomy (NCBI): domain Eukaryota; kingdom Metazoa; phylum Chordata; order Ceratodontiformes; family Ceratodontidae; genus Neoceratodus; species Neoceratodus forsteri. The sequence goes on from CM028137.1 coordinate 464,208,523, forward strand.
TAGGGCAGGTATCTGCTAAGTGTAATCACAGTTTAATGTTATAGTTATTCTTTCTTACGTTTACATGTTTGATTACAGTATTAAATAGAGTAGACTCTTACTTACAGTACCTTGCACGTCTCAGAAGTAAGATAGCCATTAGACAAAGGCACCGATAAAACTGTCACTTTATTATCAATCCAAGCAGTATTTCCAAATAAACTCCTTACAAATGGAAATAAAGTGTAACCACTCAAATTCTTCCATGGGATTGTCAATACAAAACCTGGACAGAGGGTTACAAGCTCTTTACTTACCTTAGTAGGGAAAGAAATTTTAACTTAGCAAACAAACAGATTTACTGAAAAATGAGACTGCCCCTTTTGCTCAATTTGAGACTCATCAGAATGACCGTCTGCTTGTCTCAGCCCAGTGACCCCACTGCCACAAACCAAAACCTGATCTCAAATCACCTTCTGCTCCTCTGTGAAGGAAATCAGAAGAGAAACACCAATACAACTGTCACTTTATTATCAATTAAGCAGTATTTCCAAATAAATTCCTTACAAAAGCAAATAAAGTGTAACCACCCAAATTCTTCCACAAGGTTGTCAGTATAAAACCTCGACAGAGGGTTACATGATCTTTACTTACCTTGGTAGGGAAAGTAACTTTAACTTAGCAAACAGACAGATTTACTAAAAAAATTGAGACTGTGTTTTACTCAGTTGGAGGCTCATCACAATGACTATCTACCTGTTCCAGCCCAGTGACCCCACTGCCATAAGCCGAAACCTGATCTCAAATCACCTTGTGCTTCTCTGAGAAGGAATTTGGCAGAGAGATAAAACAAAGTTCCATTAAAGCTGTGCTTCAAGACTGTTCAGTTGCTGATTTAAGACTGCTGCCTGGAGAAATATACAAAAAAAAAAAAAACATAATCAAAGTCTTTAAAAACCATAGGAGCACTACACCCCTGTCAACAAGGCATTGTTTAGATAAAGATGTGTGAAAAGAGGGCTTAGGTGTTTTTTCAGACTGAGACAAGCTGCCTGTATTGTTTACACTCCATTTATTGTAATTTGAGCAAACAGGAGAATGTAACATGTGGGAAATGAACTCTTTTTTCTCCACCCTCAGTGTAGTGAGTTCAGGTAGTAGAAGGATCGTGGTTCAACTCCAAAATTGTGCTTTAGAAGGAGACTAAAGTGCCTTTTTTTCCAAATGATAGAAAGATGTCTGCAGAGCTCCACCCCCTGCAGCCATAAACATCATGGTAGAAAAGGAGCACTTCTCTCTGGTACCTTTGGCCAGAGTGAATGAGAGAGAGTGGCATTTGTGAGAACTCGGGTGGTGGGGTCCATGTATAGGGTTTTTATCCTGGACAGGAGTTGGAAGTTATATCCCTTGTGTTCCAGAACCCTATAAAGGTACCAATACTCCACTAAATCAAAGGCATTTACAAACTCTAGCACCACTACAGAAGATGAAGTGGGGTTAGTTTGGCAACTCCATGGGATCTCCCCTTCCAGTGGTGATTACCATTGCCTTTAGGACTTCAGTTTCCTCTGAAATTATGGTCTGACTCAGAATGGTGTCACTAGGTCCCTTCTTCTCTTTGTTTAAATGTGCGTTCCCTTTGTTTGATGATGTTAATTTTTTTTCATGATTCTGCTGTTTTGAGCTTGACTTTTTTATCTCAAAGCATAGGGGAAAAAACTATTTTAGTGTTGTTGACTCAGAGAGCAGCAGATGACAATCCCACTCAAATTTTGCCTGTGAATGGCTAAATCTCGCCCAGGGGTGGTGTAATTTCACATTTCATGGGTGGAATTTTGCATTTTGCACCTGAGAAATATTTCACAAAATGCCCGAATTTCGTGAAATATTTTGCGGAGCAAAATTTGCAGATTTTTCCCATCTTTTGGTACAAAACGTTCTGAAATTTATTAACCATATGTGGACAAGACCCATGCAGCAGCATGGAATCTCCATAGTGATATATATGTGCAAAAAAGAGAAACAGTAGTAAAAGATGATTAGAAATGCAATGGTTTCAAATACCCTCCCACAACCCAAAACAAGAAATGTCACTACATTTCTGAGAGAACATTTAATTTCTGGCTGTCCTGAGAGTTTTCCAAGACAAGTGAATTAACTTTTATTTTCCAGGCACTATTGCACATCTCCATGACAGTTGCTGTGGAGACTCGCATGGCACAGCAGCACCTGCTAGCAGCAGCAGAGTTATTCCAATCTGTCACACAGGAAACTGTGAAATCTTTACTACAGAGTACATCACCCTCATAGGGAGCACTGTAGATCCGTTTTGGATGATGTGCGATGTGCATTGCTTCATAGTGGTATGGGGTAGAAACAAATAACAACAATAATGGCAGATGGTGGGAAATGCAGAATAGTAGTATTACTAGTTCAAGAGAAATGGTTGCTGCAGTAGCCCTCTAGAGTGAAATTGGAGAAGGTTATATTGGCAACCAGGTTACAAGAAAATGTAGCCAGCACCATTCTTTACCTCTCATTATCTGTTATGCATTATGAATGAAGGAGAATACTGGAGTTGCAAATGTAATTTTCTGTCAAAACATTCAATTTTATCTAAAGGTGGCTATAGAGTTCCAAACTGGTGCAGTATGAAACCTGAGGTAGCCTGTCAGAAGACTTGGACATGTGAAAACAGTGCAATATCATTGTGACACCAGCAAGAGTGGTACTAGACAAGTGAGGGGTATGAAAATCTTTTCAACCACAGTATTCTTTTCCATGCAAGTAATAATGCCCAAGAAGATGGGAGGTATTAGGCTCCACTGGACCACCCAGGTATAATGAAACTGCTGGTGTAAGGCTATAGCCCGGAAAGGTCTGGTATAATATTGACCACCTGGAGAACAATACACAGAAAGTGGATATTTGTGTAATGTAAATTAAAATATAAAAATAAGAAGAAATCACTTTAAAAATGAATAGAATGAATATAATTTTTTTTTTGTAAAGTAGTGCCTCCATCTGTTTGCTCTTCTATGTCCTGTTGCCCCTTCCGCACACACACAGAGCCATTCTCTTCTACTAAACCTCCCCATCAGCATAGAGTTTATTCTTAAGTCTCCCCAAAATAGCACACATACAGTAGAAGAAGCTGTATCAGTGGAAAACTGCAATCAGGAAACAGTGTGATTGATGTGTAGCTTTATTTTCAGCAGAATGGTTTATTGATGATTGTATGAAGTGGGATTGGCAAAGGAATAAGTGACTGCCCTTGCAGCAGTTGTCACTTTCATTTTAAAAGCACTTATTCATGGGCCTTTTTACATTAATTTCAGTCCATGTTTTGTTTATTTAGCTGCAGGTCAGAAAGAAGGATATGAGAGCAGCATGGGCAAGTGGTATAACAGAAGGTGAGAAGTCGGGCACATGTATGTTTGAGCATGAGAAGTATTGCCAATTGTGTGCAAGCAGAATATTAGAAGAGGTATATGCAAGTAAAAAAAAAATTTTTAACAAAAACATGTCTTGCTTGCTATATCTTAATATAAACTGCTACAGTCTGGGCAGGGCAGGGGTGCCTGCATCAGTTGATAGTTCTCTAACTAGGTAAATAAAAAAGCAAAATGGTGGTTGGTCAACATTTAAAATTTATAAGGCTGGCACATGGATGTGGAAATATAAACAGGCAGCTGGCACTTACCTGGCCTCTGTTGTCTCATAAATGCCCACCTTGGCAATGGGCTGAGCTAATTAGAGTGTGGGAAAACTTTAACCCAATTTCTAAACATTATTATGATTAGCTGCAAGTAACAAAATATACATTACTTTAAGCTGGGAAGCAGATACCGTGGATAGGGGATATGAACAGGAATTTTAGATAAATAATTATTGAATAGATATTTTGAGAACAATCAGTATGAATATAAATTGACAGAACACAGTGGCATGTTCATAAAAGACATATGACTATGGGACACAACCAGATAACAGCAGTCTGCAACAGGAGAAGAAAAGGGAGGAAACTGTGAGGAGGAAATGATATGGAAAGGAGGTGGTAGTGAGGAAAACAACTGGGGGAATGGAGGGGTTAGGTAATGTGACAAACATGAGTAGCAAATGTCAGGAAAAGAGATTCAAATTGCAATTTGATATTTAATTTATTTTTGACAAGTTATTTATTAAGGATTATTTATTAAGGATAGCCAAGTTGTGCTCCCAGGTCGCTCCTGTAAAAAAGCTTCCAGCTTAGTGTGCTATACCTGGTTAAACAACTAAATTAATTAAAAAAAAAGTTATTGCAACATCTTATTGACATCTGGGTCCTGTTTCAACTCATTTCTGCAGCTGGGTGGACAGAAACATTGAGAGGGTCAGTCATTTTCCAAGTTCACACAGTGAGAATTTGTCTCTAGTGGGCATTAATCCTGTGATCTCCTGGCTCCAAAGCTAGCTATCTGACCAATAGACCTCACTGCCTCTAATTTAATGTTAGTCTTTTATTTTCTTTTATTTCTTTTGTTCTGTCCATGAAAGTATCTTTCTAGTCTACGTTATACCAATCATTTACATTGCATAAGTAATTGTATAATATATACTAATGTAAAAGTCACCCTGATGGTCTAGCAGTCACTCTCCAGCCCTGATTGCCTGTTATAAAACTGAAACAATGTCCCTGGTGGTTTAGCAGCTCTGCTTCAGTCATGATCCCCTTTTATAAAAATGAAGCCATTTCCCTCATGGTCTAGCAGTCCCTCACCCTGATCTCCATTTAGAAAACCTAACGTGGCTCCTTGGTGGCCTATCGGTCCCCCCCCCCAAACCCAACCTGTCCATATCATACAAAACTCTGTCCCTGGTGGTCTAGTGGACTCCTCACCATGGCAGATAGTGCACCACCACCCCCCTGCTCCCACTGTCCCAACTCTGAAAGCCTGCAACTGGCACAGCCCTTCGCTCACCATCACAGCCGGCCACAGACTGAACTCTCATAGAGTGCACATGGCCCATGATAGATCAGTCTGCAGCCGGCTGTGGCGGTGAGCAGACAGCTGTGCCAGTCACTGGATCTTGGGTTTGGATGGGGGAGCGGGGTGGTGGGAAACTACCTGCCAGGGTTGGGGGTGGATGGTCCACTAGACCACCAGGGACAGAGCTTTACATGATATGGGCAGGACAGGGTTAAGGAGGGAGGCCGGCCAGACCATCAGGGAATCATCTTAAGTTTCCTGAAAAGGGATCGGGACTGGAAAGGGACCACTAGACTACCAATGAAATGGTTTCATTTTTATAAAAGGGGAACGGGGCTGGGGAGGGACCGCTCGATCACCAGGGTGACTTTTTACATTAGTATACAAGGGTATCAGGGCTGGGGAGGGACCCTAGATCACCAAGGATTACTTGTAGTTATCATGTGAGTGGCTTGGGAGGACCTGGCCTGGCACACTCGGCCAATGTGTGGCATGCAGATGAGCCCATAATGGGCATGCAAATGGTCCATTAGCACCATGCATGCCCAATTGGCTCATCTGCATGTTTGGACTGAATATCCCCCATAGGGGATGCAGCACTAACTGGAGTGTGCTGCACTTTACCCATATGGGCAGTCTTTGGTCAGGCACTCTGGTAGTGTGGCACACAGCATGATGCCTGCTAGCCATATGCCATGCTACCATGGGCTGATATTCAGACAGATATCATGGTCAGTTCAGACTGCGCTCTCTGAATATTGCTCCAGAGCCGGCCAGCCTTATTTTTTTGTGCTGTGCCCTGTGTTAACACACAGCTGGCTGACTTTGAATATGGGGCTCTAATTACTCTCTCCTGGACAAGATAATTAATGTTTGCCTTATTCTACTATATTAAAAATAGAAATCATATTCATTCATTCATTCATTTATTCAATTTTATTTAAAAATGAGAGCCTATGGACTATAAATGCCATTTTCATAGGCAACCATAGTCATGGAACAAATAACAGAGAGTGTAAAATACAAGACTACATTTACAGACAATAAAATGCATAATGCAAGAATCACATTTTCATACATAAAGTAGAGCAGAATTAGTGCCCTTTACAAATGTCCATAACACCAATAACATTTCTTAATGCTGTAACAAAAGATTTGTATTTAGTTAATGTTTTTAAGGATAAAGGTAAAGAATTCCAGAAAGAGCCAGCTCTATAATAGAAAGTTGTTTGCCCAACCTTCTTTGACCACTTTGGAAATTTTAAATATAAGCGATCTATAGATCAGGTTTTAACATTTGAAAATTCTGATCTTTCTACCAACATTTTTAATTTATGTGGTACTTGTTTATTTTCCATTTTCCAGTCCCAACAAAGATCTTCAACCTCTCCCTTAGACAAGGGCAATTCCCCTCACTTTGGAAACTGGCCACCATCACACCTGTATAGAAAGCAGAGATAGGGCCCTACACACCAACTACAGGCCCATCTCACTCCTCCCCCCCTTATCTAAAGCCCTGGAACATATTGTCTCAGATCAGTTAATCAAATTCCTAGATAAGTATGAAGTTCAATGACCAGAGCAGCATGGCTTCAGAAAGGGTCATAGCACCACCACGGCTCTGCTGGAATTTGCAAGTTTCTTCCATGCCACGCTTTACCAAGGGAAATGTGTGGGGGCAGTATTTATTGACCTAACGAAGGCATTTGACACCGTAAATCATCCACTCTTACTATGGCAACTGTCTACTATTGGGCTCTCCAATGATGCACTGCAATGGTTTGCTAGTTACCTTGGAGATAGGGTCCAATGCGTTAGGATTGCCGGTGTCACCTCAGATGAAAAGCCAGTCCTCTCTGGAGTCCCACAGGGGTCAATTCTGGGACTCCTACTCTTCTCCCTATTTCTGAACACCTCCCTAGCATCTGCCAGCAAAAAATTCTACTCTACGCAGATGATGCAGTCCTGTGCACAAGCCACCATGATGCCAAACTCCTGGAAGACCAGCTGCACTAGACTTTAAGCATGTTGAAGACTGGCTGAGTACACATAAACTTGTCCTGAACCACAGCAAACCTAAAGTCATGACATTCTATCATGCAAGGAGCAAGTTTAAATCTCTGCCCCTTTCCATCAAGAACCACTCAGGGACTTCACTCGAACATGTCTCTGAGTTCAAGTACCTTGGCATCACTCTGGACAGCACCCTCTCCTATGCTCAACACATAGACAATGTTGCAAAGGCTGCCAACATTTGAATTGGCATACTGCACAAGCACAAGCACTGTATGATTACAGATGCCCTTAGAATGGCTATTCACAGCTCTGTCACTTCCATCATAGACTACGGTCTTGCCATCTAGAAACATACAGAAACATAGAATTTGACGGCAGATAAAGACTGCTTGGCCCACCCAGTCTGCTCATTTCCCTACCTAATGCATAAGCTGCAGATCCTAGTTAACCAGCTGCCTACTTCTTTCTACCCCGACCCACTAGAACTGCCTTATGGCTGTCCCATGCATGCTTGAATTCAGCCACTGTTTTGACTCCAACCTCCCAGAAGGCGTTCCATACATCCTCAGCCCTCTCTGTGAAAAATACTTCCTTACATTACCTCTGAGCCCCCTCTCTATCTTCAAATTGTATTTTGCTGTTCTGCACACCTCTTTTTTTGAAAGATGCTACCCTCTTGGACTTTGTTGATTCCCTTGAGGTACTTGAAAGTTTCTATCATGTCCCCCTCTCCCTCCTTTCCTCGAGGCTATACTTATTAAGCTCCTTTAGTCTCTCTTCATATGTCTTCTGGTGCAGACCCTACAACCATCAGTATGCCTCTACAACTGCCCTCCACAGGATCTCAGTATAGCTCAACAAAGCCTGCAGACTACTAATGGGTGCTTCACATCAAACACACACCTGTGACCTGTATGCCCAGGCTCGTTGGTTCCCCTTATACAGTTGAATTCAATACCAGTCCTGCCTGCTGTCCAAAAAGGTACTCCTCAGGATCATGCCTCCAGGGGTTGAAAAGCTCCTTACTGCCCACTATAGTACTCAGCATACACATATCACCCAACAGTCAATCTTCCAGGTTCCCAGATGCAGGACCACAATGGGCCAGCGGACATTTACGCACAGGGTGCCGCAGTGGTACAACACCCTCAACAAGGAAGCACTTTCTCCAGCGTCTGCTTTGCTAGGACCCTTCAAAAGGAATCTCCGACACTGTCTCACCTCAACCTCGCAATGCGACTGCCTCTCCTAAATCAGGCTCTCCATCTCCCTGGCTGTCTCTGAACTGCAACCAGTAACCTCTAGCAGATAACCGCTTTATGGCAACTGCCCTCCTGCCCTACCCTTGCCCCTCCCACCGCCTTACTCCTGCCCTTCCCCAGTTTTTCATGCCACCTCCTTCCACTATTGCATCCTATAGGCATCTGCCCCTTCTCCCATAATTCTGCTTACACCACATCCATCCACCCCTCACTCCAGCAGAGGCACCTAAGCCTGCCTACCTCTTCCTTTTCCCCCACTACCCTGAACACACAATCTGTCCTTCTTATCATTTCTTTCTTGGCTTTTGCTACTCTGAAACCTTATTTATGCTGCCCCCTGAAATCAAGCAACAATTTATGACTATAACTGTAATATGTGTTAAGACTATAAATCATTGTCTACCTTAGTATGTATGTTACCCACCTCCTCTGATGTGGAACCTTTGTAAATGATCAGTCCTTGCTCAAAGGTACTTGTAATCCTAGAGTTCAATAAATAAAAAATTAAAAAACATCCCAGTTGTTGATCATATCTTCTCTCAGGTTCCTTTCTCAGTGCTCACATATAATTAGGCTGCCTAAAATAAATTAACATCTCCATTCCCTAAAGCATTTTAGTTGATCATTGATGTACAGTGGAGCCAACCAGGATACAACACAATACTGCAGAATATTGCAGCAGAGTTACTACAGATCAAAAAGGTAATTTTAACGGCAGTTCATTCCTTTTGTTATACAGTGTTCTGTGATAATGTGTTATATCCTGACAAGCTCCACTGTATTTTCCTGATTGCTGCAATATTTAAGCCATAGGGAGGGTAGAAGAATTCCACATAGCACTTTAACTGTAGCCTTAACTGTGCCCTATAGAGAGGTATTAGGTATGATGTGTAGAACCATATGAACTTTAGATGTTAGTAGTAACTTTATTTTATTAAGATCCATTCCAAAGTCCAGCATGCATACAATAATGGAAACTTACCATATAGAATAATGCATGGGGGAGTATATAATGAGAATTTAATGCACCTCAAGGTGTAGAATGCTACATAGACTCCAAGGGCAAAGCACGAGGGGTTAATTAAAGCATCCCACACTGAGGGGTTGCATTAAATGCAAGTTTTCAACCCCTCATGTGTTATTTTATGTAATTGCTGGCATTAGTTTTTTTTACCTTAGTTTTGCATTTTGTGATTTGTAATACTGTCTGGCCATTATATGGACTGCTGTGGATACTGTCTCTAATTGTGGAGACCATCTGTTTTTATTTTGAAACATAGAAACACAGACTTTGATGGCAGATAAGGACCGTTTGGCCCACCCAGTCTGCCCATTTCCCTACCTATTGGATAAGTAGCAGATCCTAGTTAACCAACAGCCTACTTCTTCCTAATCCCCACCACAATTGCCTTACATCAGTCCCATGCATTATTGAATTCCCCCAATGTTTTTGACCCCACAACCTCCTCAGGAAGGTTGTTCCATGTGTCCACCAACCTCTCTGTGAAAAAATACTTCCTCATGTTGCCCCTGAGCCATCCCCCTCTATCTTCAAATTGTGTCCCCTTGTTCTTGCACATCTCTTTTTTTTGAAAGATACTACACTCTTGGACTTTGTTGATTCCCTTGAGGCACTTGAAAGTTTCTATCATGTGCCCCCTCTGCCTCCTTTCCTCAAGAGTATACACATTAAGTTCCTTTAGTCTTTGTATGGCTTCTGATGCAGACTCTGCACCATTTTAGTTGCCCTACTCTGGACTGCCTCCATCCTGTCTATGTCCTTGTGGAGATGGGGTCTCCAGAACTGCATGCAGTACTCCAGATTGGGTCTCACCAGCTGTCTGTACAGAGGGATAACAACTTCTTGTTTTTTACTGGTGATGCCTCTCCCTATACATCCCAGAATCCCCCCATCCTTCCTTACTGCCATCATACACTGCTTGCTTACCTTTAGGTCATTTGATATGATTACCCCCAGGTCCTTTTCCATTTTTATGGCTGCAGTAGGTGGAGCCTGCATACGTTTTGCATGTACAAAAGGAGTGATGTCATGTTTTCTGTCCGTGGAACTGACTGAAGGTGTAAATAGTCTCTTCCACCTTACCCTCTTCCAAGCAATGTTTTCCTCCCTCAAATAAATATGCTTTCATGTTAGTCAATGGTTGCAGGGTACTATTTTCTTTCTTATTGTGGGTGGTACAAGAACTGAAACCTGAGTAGTGGGAGGCAGCATTAGAAAACATTGAACAAGAAAACAATTGGTTATTTTAAAAGCTATTCTGATCAGAGCTGATATTAAAAAAAAATTAACTGTATTTTTTTATTTTAGCATGGACACTAGAAACAGGATATCAACATTTACTCCATGAACCCTGTTATTCAGGTTTTTTTTCTATTGCATATTGTCCTAGGCAATCTTCCCAGAATGCAGTTTGTCAGGCCACATTTTTTTTTGGGGGGGGTGTTGAAATTGTTTTAATCATGTAGCATTGGTGTTAGTAATGCATTTAGAAATAACCTTTTAAAATAACATTTTTAATTGTCTTTACAGTTAAACATGCAGTTTCATGTCAGGGCACCTTTTTAAATAACCTTTTCAATTGTCTTTACAGTTAAACATGCAGTTTTATGTCAGGGGAGTGCACATTTTTGTGGGGAAGGGTTCAAATTATTTTAATCATGGGCACAGTACTTGGTAAACAGACTTTGATGATAAAGTGCATTTTTTCTTTTAAGTTTGAGAAGTATGTATTATATATGAGTGTAACCATGGTGTAACCATGTTGTAAATGGGACTGGGGAATGAATAATGGTTAAGTAGGCAGGTAGGTTAAGGAGGCAGTATAACACAGTGGTTTAAGGCTCTGAGCTACAAACCTGGAGACCTGGGCTTGAATCCCACAGCCCTCACTTGCATACTGTGTGACACTGAGCAAATCACTTAACTTCTTTGTGCTCCCAGGTTGCACCTGTAAGCAAACTTTCAGCTTAGTGTGTCTCTCCTGGTAAAATAAAAAAAAAAAAGTACCAAGAATCATTTTTTTAATATAGTTGAGTTTATATGTGGCAAGTAGGTAGGGGATGGTGTTTTGAATGTGGCAATAGGATTTAGCATGTGTACTGCTTTAAAATCATTTCACAACAGCAGAGCTGTGTAACTGTTCTTATCCAGTGAACATAAATGGCAACAGTCACACAGTTATTTCAGCTACACATTTGATTCCATATTACAATGGTTCACTGCACTACACATTTAGTGTGTCACACTTTTTCGAATAATTAAACAAATATTCTCCAAATAAAATAACTCACACATACATATTTTATACTTTATTAAAAAGATACTCCACATTTGTAACAAAAAAAATAAATTAAAAAAAAATAAAAAGCATGTCACAGAGCAAAATCAGCCCTTACTCCCAGTTCCTTCTAGTAGAATGATGGTACCTACATTTACAATTTAGCAAATACTTGAACACTGAGTAGGTGTTCTGTAAGAAAACAGCTACAGTCTTTACTATTTACAGCATAGATGATCTGGGACAATTTATATGCTTTTTATTGTTGTGAGTAGTTTAATGAAATAACATTTTAAAATGAAAACACTACTGCTAGCTAGACCTGACATACACCGAAAACACAAATAATGAATTAGAGCTATTTAGCAGCTATTTTCTTACAGAAATCCAGTCTTGATAAATTTGTTTTTTAGCAGTTCTATAAGATTTATGTCTTTCTGAAATAAGAGTGCATAACATAGAAATGAATGTTTGCATGAGAAGTGGACGTGAGAATGGCATACAAGAGTGAAGTCTAAATTGTTTCTTGGCCATTCTGGGATCTAAAGTTTAACAGTAATGTGTGAAGAGAATAAAGCTATGTGTTTTTTTGCATTTGAATAGATTTAGTACTTTGAAGATAAAATATATAAATATATATACCTAGTGTCATTGGCACCAGAAAAGAAAGAAGATACTACTAAAATAAATGCTGTTCTGATATTTTATTTATTTATTTGTGAGATTTTAAGTGTAGTTTTGCTGGTCACAGACACATCAACAGTTAAGTTTATTTATTTTATTTTATTTATCTATTTGTACATCAGTTTACAACCTTTGAGCCAGAGGCTCATTTCCAAAGGTACCTCATCACATTGAGGACAAATGCATAACAGACTTTTGGTTACAGCATATGGGTTACATAGTTAGCAAGCACATGAGATTACAACAATTAAACAGATATGCCAGTTTGGTTACAATGGCACATTCTTGCACAATGGTAAGAGCAAGCAGCAGGATAATAGCAGTTCAATCAGCAATGGGTGAGGATTAAGAGAGGTGTGGTGTGGATGCCACCCAGTGGGCATTTTCAGGGCACAGAGAGCTATGCCTCAATTATAGACAGGTGCAGCTACGCGTATTAAATAGTTGGCTTCGAAGTGCAGTTTTGAATTTGGAAATCGTGGGGGCATCTGAGATGGGGACAGGGAGCGAGTTATACCAGGATGGAGCTCTATAGCAGAAGGATCTCTGTCCATGGGAGGTCCTAGATCTTTGGACCAGAAAAGTGACCTTGCAGGAGGTCTGTGTACAGATCAAGGGGTGGACTTGGCAGAGGAAGGCTGTCAGCTCGGGTGGGGGTAGTCCAAGAAGAGTTTTTTTTTATTAGGTAGGTTTGGTATCGAAGACGTTCATCTAGATTCAGCAGTATTGTCATGCCATAGAGCTGGCATGAATGCATGAGCCTGGGGGCCCCAGTGATTAGCCTGCATGTCTTATTTTAGGATGAGGCGAATTTGATTGAGAGAGGTCATGTCAGCAGCACCGTATACTGGTAGGCCATAGTCAACAAGGGATAATATAGAGGATGTAACCGCTAGACAGAGGGCAGCGGGGGGAGACAGTTTTTATAGTGGTATAATATACCTAGCAGCACATTAGTGGCTGAAGCAAGTGCATCAATGTGGGTGTGGTAGGTGAGGGCTGAGTCAAAGGAGACCTCAAGGTACTTGTCAGAGTGGACATGCTCTAGTGGTTGTTTGGAGCAGGGGAGGATATGGAGTGGGAAGTTGCTGGCTTTGTTTTGGGGGTGGGCAAAGACCATTGTTTTTTTTGAGATTAATGACCAGTCTGTGCTCTTTAAACCAGGTTTCAGCATCATTACAGGATAGTTGTAGAGAGTCTTGAAGGGAGATAGGGTTACGGTGGGTGGCAAATGACGGCGTCATCTGCATACAACAAATTTTCCAGTGCATGCACTGGGCAGGGTATTAAGGTAGAGTGAGAAGAGTAGAGGTCCCAGGATGCAGCTCTGAGGAATCCCTGAGCAGATGGGACAAGTTTTGGAATGTGTACCATTAATTCTGACACATTGGGAGCGGGCAGATAGGTAGCTGGTGCACCAGGTGAGAGGCTCAGTACAGAAGCCTGTGTGGCAGAGGGCATCCAGCAGGAGGGGGTGGCAGACAGTGTTGAATGCCTTTGAGAGGTCGATGAACACTGCCCCGGCTAGGGAGCCAGAGTCCAGATATGAGTGTAGGAAAGTTGAAAATTCAACTAGTGAAGTGCCGGTACTGTGTCCTGCACAGAAACCATGCTGTTCAGGGCAGAAGATGTTGTGTTTGGTCAGGTATTCAGTGATTTGTGTGGCAACCAGCTTTTCTAGGGCTTTGGAGAGGGGTGGGAGTATGGAGATAGGACGGTAGTTCCCAGCAGAGGACCTGTCACCACCTTTGTGAATGGGAGTAACAATGGCAGTTTTCCATGCAGTTGGGAATTTCCCCAGGCAGAGGGATTTATTGAGAAGGCTGGTGAGTGGGGCAAGGACCTGCTCCAGTACCAGACGGAGGATGCTGGGGTCTAGGGAGTCATCACCGGGACTATTGCTTTCTAATGCTCTGACCAAGTGGGGTCTGGCTTCCTGAGCAGTTACTCAACATAGGTAGAAGCTAGGGCATTGGAGGACTGGGTCAGGTAGGGAGGGTAGGGGGTCAAAGAAATTACTGGGGAGTACAGAGCTAAGGTCCATAAAGGATGTGTTAAGGCAGTTTGCAATGTTTGCTGGGTCCGTAATGGTTGTGCTGTCAATTGTGATCTAGGATGGGGGAGGGGAGCGTGCGCTCCCATTTAATGGTTTGACATTATCCCAGAAAGTTCAGGCACACCCCCAGGAGGAGGAGGTGAGAGTGGCCTGGTAGTGGTCGGTCTTGGCTTTTCGGATGGCCCAAGTGCTCTTATTCCATGCAGCATTGTAGGCCTGTCTGTCAGTCATCCGGCCAGTTTCTGTGGCAGGGTGCCATAGGTTATCCCTAAGTCTGAGTAATTTTAATAGGGCAGGAGTAATCCAGGGCACGTTATGTTTTTTGGTTCGAGCAGCTGTGAAGGGTGCAAAGAGGTCACAGGCTTTGTTAAAGGTTTGGGAAAAGAAGACAAGGGCAGTTTCTATATCAGGAGTCTGGTGAATGGGGCACCAGTTTATCTGGGCAAGAAATTGCTTGAGGTTTTTCAGCCCTACCAGGTCTGAAACACCGGCGGAGCGTGGGCTGGGCTGTGAGTCAGGCGAGGTGGTCACCCTGCAGAATAGGATAGGGGAATGGTCACTAAGTGAGTCAGGGTGGACTTGGATGTCCAGGATTTTTTTGGGGCGGTTGGTGATGATAACATCTAGGAGGGTGCTGGTACCTCTCTTAGGGTTTGCTCCTGTGGGTTGGGAAATGAGTTGTGTCAGATCAATGGCCACGAAAGAGTCCTGGGTGGTGGAGGAGGTGGCTTTGAGCCAGTTCACGTTAAGGTCCCTCACAAGGACTTGTTCTGGCTTGTGAGGAAGGGTGGCAAGATAATCAGTTAAGGATAATAGTGACGGGTTTTGGTTCTTTGGGGGAATGTAGGCAGTGGTGAGATAAAGGGGGCCCCTGGAGGGGTCTGGAGTAAGTTTAAGGGTAAGGGCCTGTGCCTGTGTGTTTAGCAGATATCTGAGAGCTACCTAACTGGGGTTTCTGTAAGATAACATCTACTAAATAGTTGTAATTCACTAGTTTTGTTTCCTATGTGCATCAGGTCTAGCTAGCAGGAGTGTTTAAATTTTAAAACATTTAATTTTATTAAACTATACACAACCATAAAAGCATAGAAACTGCCCAGATCATAAATGCTATAATTAATAAAAACTCTAGCTGTTTTCTTTCAGAAACCCCACTGAGTTAGATTTCAAGAATTTGCTAAGCTATATATGTAGGTATCAGCATTCTATGAGCAGTCCATGCTGATTTGCTCTGTAAGGAAATTGTCTTTTTTATGTGGGGGCTGTGGGATTCAAAACCAGATCCCATATTTGTAATTAAGAGCCTTAAACCACTGTACTATACTGCCTCCCTAGTTATGGCAGTCATCTGTTTTATGGTTCATGATGTTGGTGTAGTAAGCATACCAACATACTAGCATACATAAATGCCAGCAGAATAGGCCTAGTGGGCTTTCGTGTCTGCTCATTTGGTCAGTCCCCACCCTGGGAGCTGACCTTGCTGCCCCCCACCCTTTCGGGCTTCTCCCTTCTTCCCAGTCCATGGTATTCCCACTTCATTGGACTTTGCTTCCACAACCTTTCCCCTGTACCTGTCCCACTCCCTCTTGAACCCCTCCACAGTCTCTGCCTCCACCAGTCCCACGGGCAGTACATTCCATGGTTCTACCACCCTCTCACTGAAGTAACACCTCCTCCTTTCTCCCCTGAGTATTCCCCCTCCAGCTTCCACCCATGCACTCTAGTTGACCCCCTTCCTTCCTTTGCAGCACCATGACTTCGCCACCCCTGTTTACCCCCTTCATGTACTTGAAGACCTCTATCATGTCCCCCCTGTCCCTTCTCTCTTCTAGCATGTATAAATTTATCTCTTCTAGACACTCCCTTTAGGTCCTTTCCCCCAAGCTCCAGATAATTTTGGCTGCCTTTCTCTGGACCATCTCCAGGAGTTCAATGTCCCTCTTTAAGTGTGGCCTCCAAAACTGCATGCAGTACTAGAGGTGTGGCCTCACCAAGCAGTTATACAGAGGAAGTATCACTTCCCTCCTTCTGGAGTGATCCCCCTAGCAAAGCATCCCAGCATCGTGGCCTTGGCTGCTGCCCTCCTACAAATCTCTGAGTTGTTCATCTTGACATACACCACCACACCAGGTCACTCTCAGCCATACAGCCATAGCAGAAGTACATTGCATAGCAGATATAAAATATCAATAAGCGTGTCATGCAACAGATGTGCTGAGCAATTACTAAAGCAAGAAATGTATAGCTGTCATTTTTTACATCCTGTTCAAAATGTGTTTTTGCACCTGTGATGCCAAATGGTACAGTCACTGTGCAAAATCTCCTTTCAGCTAATGAACTGATAGTGTCACTGTTCATGCGGTGGGGTCACAAAATCTGAAAACTTGGAGTGAAAACACCAAGAAACACCTAGGGCATTAGGGTTTCTGACCATAACACCCTGCACTGTAGGGATGGACAGGCATCAGGGTGTGACTTGGGATTGTCAACAGTAATGCTCATGCCTTTCTACCCCCACCCTGCAGCCAGTGACAGGTATCGAGGTGTGCCTTTGACTCTTCAGCCCCAAAATTAGATCCATTCTCTTATACTGTACCCATTTTAGCATATTTCTGTATGGAATGGGGTTAGTGTAAAGTTTGAAAACCCCAAGGCACACCTCGACTCTTGTCTGTGTCTGCAGGGTAGGGTGAGGTGAAATGGCGTGAGCGTTATGGCCAATGACCCAAAGGCACACCCCAATGCCTATCCATGTCTGCGGGTTGGGGGTGGGGCTGGTGTCACTTCAGTACTTCACTGCCATTCCTATTCTACCTGTGTCTCTCGTTCTCTGTCTATATGTCTATGTAATTATCTATATTTCTATTAATTGTATGTATTGCTATTTTTACCTATTTCTAAAACAAAGCTGCATATCATATTTGCCTGCACTCTGAGTACATACTTATGAAACTGTGCATATTTGTACTCCACTTCTCCGTAGACCTCTTACATTCCTAATATTCACATTATCACACGTATAACTACCTTGCCCTTATCAAAAGTGCCCCCTTCTGAAAGTTAATATCACATTTTCTCTAACAGTCTATCATGATTACACCTGACTTCCTGACATCAACACATTGCTTAAATAGAACTTTTTTTTCCAATTATTTAACCAGGTGAGACACATTAAGCTGAAAGCTTGTTTATAGGTGCAACCTGGGAGCACAGGGAAGTTAAGTGACTTGCTCAGGGTCACACAGTATGCAAGTGAGGCATGTGGGATTCAAACCCAAGGCTCCAGATTTGCAGCTCAGAGCCTTAATCCACTGTGCTATACTGCCTCCCTGAGGTGAAGTTACATCACCTCATGGACAAAAACCCTGGTTCTCTTAAAAAAAAAAAGTGTAAATAATCCCAAGGCTGAATATATGCCAGCCATTACTTTGTCATATATTGCCACCTTCTGTACCATCATGGGGATTTACATATGTTTCCCTTGATGCTTTGCATTATTGTGATATGTGCAATTGTGTTTTCTTTAAAATTTGTCTGTCTGGCCAATATCATCCGGGATAACACATACATCAGTGGCATTTGCTCTGGGGTTCTTTTGTAAGCTTCCTATTCCTTCCATTAAAATGTATACCTCTATATAGTTTCCTAGTAATGTGTATGCCTTCCTTAGAACAGAAACTGAAACAGATCTTACTACTTACAAATCATTGTGTTGGTTCTCCATACCTCCTCAACAACAAATTCACTAACTTCATTATGTAGCCATGGTGGATCTAACCAGTTTTTTGTTGTTGTTGTTAGTACCCACTCCCCGTGTACTCTTCCCCTGGGTTTTTGTTTCCCAGGTGCATTACTTTGCACTTTTTTGCATTGAATTTAAGCTGCCATACTTTTGACCATTCCTCCAACCTTGTCCAGTCCCTTCTCATCCGTTCCAAAGCCCTTGTGTATCAA
The DNA here is from genome assembly GCA_016271365.2 of Neoceratodus forsteri. NCBI lineage: Eukaryota > Metazoa > Chordata > Ceratodontiformes > Ceratodontidae > Neoceratodus > Neoceratodus forsteri. The sequence continues at coordinate 464,226,743 of CM028137.1, forward strand.
CCATGTTGCAGATCTTTGTGTCATCTGCAAAGAGGCATACTTTTCCTTCCAGTCCCTCTGCAATGTCAACTTATAAAGACATTAAAAAGGATAGGTCCCAGTACTGAACCCTGCGGTACCCCACTAGTAGCCCCCCTTTCTTTGGAGTGGACTCCGTTCACTGTTAACTTCTGCATCCTGTTGTCCAGACAATTTTTTTTTACCCAGGCTACCACCCTGGGACCAACTCCCAGGCTGGCTAACTTGTTTATTAATCTTTTGTGTGAGACTGTGTCAAATGGAATCAATCCTGTAACCCTTTTGCTTATAAGGTGAGGACATATCCAGTGTACTACCTGAGGTCGTAGTTTTGTTTTAGGTTATTGTTGATGTTTGTTTTAACATTTATTCATTTTTATTTATTACAATTGTTCCCATTAGCTGGATTGGTTGAGTCAGTGGAGAGATTAGGGGTGCAGCAAGGGCAGTTGTGGTCAGACTGAGGGCGAGCTCCAGGTTTAGAGATAAAACCAGGAGATAAAATTAAAGGTCAGTTCATTTTATGGTGAATTAACTCTGGGGATAAGGTAGTGTCATTTTGGGAGTGCACTGAGTATATCTGTGCAATGGAGAGTTTGGCTCGTGCAGACTGCCATGGTGAGAAAACTAGATTTTAATATCAGTGGAGTTATCCACTTGGGATTGTTCTGCGCATGTGGACAGTAAGAGAAACGTTGCATATGTTCACCATTATAACTGCAGGTTATAACAGCGAATTATAACCTTGTTTCCCTATGTAAAAAAAGTAATACCAGTTATTACAATCATATTATAACTTATAGAATCATTCACAGAAACATACATACATACATACATACATAAGCAAGCAATAAATACTTTTCAGCAAGCATTCTTGACGAGCAACTTTACACACAGGAAATAATTCCTGCATTATATTTCAACATGGCTGAGTGCTACTTCTGGTTAGGATATGCCTGACACCAGAGTTGCCTGCAGATTCTGTAATAAAAAACAGCTACTAAAGGTGGAAACTGAGCCTCCTGTGGCAAATAGTTCCAACAGGATCAGTTACCACAAAAGTCAGATCCCCAGTCAACTGAAGTCACAATGAGGGGTCCTTGAACAAGCCCTACTCTGCAGTTTTTAATCTCTTATGCCTACGGATGGTTGGAAGCTCACTATGGCAGTGGGAACTGTGCTCAATTTGGGCTTTTTTGCCTTAACTAATGCCATGTAGTCAATATGCTAACTAACAGGCAGCCAGCCCAGAAAGCATAGCTATGGTGTGATATGATCTGAGCAGTCTTGCTGCCACATTCTGAACTAGCTGAAAGCAGCATAACTAAGACCTACAGCAAAGCATTTAAAGGGGTAATACCTAGATCCACAATACCAGGATTTCTTTACGTCTTCATTAGTACCTGCTTCCCCATTAGCAGGATATGCAGTTCCTCCACTAAAGGGTGTATACTTAAGCAAGCATCCTTCAGTTTCTACTTCCCTACTATAGGCTATTCAGCCGGATACCTGAGAAAGCTTTATTTTAAGCATTGTGCCCCTTCCCCTCAGTAGCAAAGCAACTCTGTTCAGCTATACCCTATTGTTGTATTCTACTACCTACCAAAGTCTGCCTCCCCTCTGCTGCTCCTTGACTCTAAGGATGTTTCCTCTCCACTCAGCTTCTTCTCCCTTTTACCTCCTTCCCCTAACCTTATTTCTTACCCTCTCCCTACCCACACCTCCTGTTTTTGCCAGCCCAGGGCCCTATAACTCCAGATCCATCCAAGCCCCCAGTCTCCAGGCCCCAACTTATATTCATGCTATTACTCCTGCCCCCTTATCATATTCTGGTCACATTCCCTCATCATTCCACATGCATCCATACTAACTTTACCAAATGTCTTTGCTATTCTCCATCTCCTGCTTCCTCACTATACCGCTCCCTTCTACCTCACTCACTCGGCCTCCAAGCCTCAGCACTCCAAATCCACAATGCTACACTTCCTCATCCTAGCTCTACTATTACTCCCCTCGGGGGACATCCACCACAACCCAGGTCCTGCTCCTTCCTTCACCCCTGCTGTCTCCCCCACTGCAGCTGCCCATACCCCTACCCCTACCCCAACAGCCCTCATAAATGGTTTCAAGATATTACACTTAAACATTCATTGCCTACTTCAAACATTAGACATTCTGTAAGCCATGGTTGCTGCCCTGAAACCAAACATTCTAATTATGATAAAAACATTGGAAAAGAGCACAATTCCTGACCACTCAGTCTCCATCCCTGGTTACTCCATCCTAAGGCTAAACAGAGCAGGCAGGGGTGTGGAGTGGCCATTTATATCTGTGCCTTCCTCCAGTACTTCTCAGTCTTCTCCTCCTCCTCAACCCAGCAACCCATGATGCCTTAGCCATCAATGAATCCCTCCCTTTCTCACTTCTTATCTTTGTAGCTGGTATCTATTGCCATCCAAAATTTCCAGCCCGCTGTCTCCCTTGACCTCCTAACTTCTATTACTTCCATCTCTCAATCTGGCGAGCTTTATATCCTTGGCAACCTCAATTTAAATTGGTTGTCCCCAACAACAACTACCACAAGAAATGCTATCAGTGCTCTCAATCTCACACAACTAATTACAGAACCCACCCACCTTAATCATAATACCCAAAACCACTCCCTACTTGATTGGGCCCTAACTTCCCACCCCCATAGAATCATCACCTCCAGCACTCTTCCGGATGCTCTCAGTGACCATAATCCAGTTTTCCTGGTCAGAAAAGTTCACAGCTCTAAATCCCCACATTAAACCCTAAAAATTTGGACCTATAAATCCCTAGAATTGGAACATTTCCTGCATAGCCTTGCTCTCTCAAACTGGTCCCCTCTAGCAAGCACCTACTTGGTTGATAAAGCCCTAATCTATTTTAAAGACATTTTGCTAGCAAATTGGAATGCCTTTGCTCCCCTAAAACAAACAAGGGTCAGAGGTCATCACCTCCACTGGATTACTCCTGAATTACTAGCCTGCCACAGAGCCAGAGATCAGGCCTGGAAACAGTGTAAAGTCTCCCAGCTTCCAAATGACCTTCTTATTTACCAAAAACTCTGTAATGCCTGGATAGCCAAAACATAGTACTTCAAATCTACCTTCATAACAGACATCAACTAGCCCTCCAAGTTCTGGAGAGTAGTCCATGACCTCTTTTCCACCCCATCCAGTCTACCCACCCCTATATTTAAGATAAATGCCACCCTCGTTGCTGATCCAGTAGCAGTAGCTTCTGAATTAAACTCCTATTACACCACTTGTGCTGATGAGCAACTCCAATCTCTCCAAAACTGTTCCCTTCCCTCTTCCTTTTCTATTGCCTAAGAATGACCCCCCTCTGATTCCCTCTTCTCCTTCACTACTTTCTCCCCAAATGATACCCTAAATTCCCCACTAGAGATCAACCCTTCAAAGGGTTCCTCCCCGGATTGCCTTGACCCTAAACTACTACCCCTTTCAGCCCCAACCATCACCTACACACTCTCTATTACGCTAAACCTCTCTTTCTCAACTGCCTCAGTACCTTCCCGATGGAAACACACAGTGGTCCTTCCCCTCCCCAAAGGTGGAGACCCCATCTCTTTTATCCCTACCCTTTCCAAACTTCAGGAACACCTAGCCCTCTCCCAGCTCATCGCTTACTTCAGTGACTCCTCCTTCTTTACCCCTTATCTATCTGGCTTCAGGAAAAATCACTCCACCACCACCTCCCTTCTTCGGCTCACTGATTGTATCCTCATGGGAATGGAAAATGGCAAAATCACCTCAGCCATTTTTTTTTATATTCTTTATTTTTTATTTTCTATCTATATACTGCAATACATGACAGCAGGAGATTATCTATGCATTACTAAGTGTATTCTTTACAATATTCATCATATTCTTAAGGCTGGCAAATTATAAATACACAGTGTTAGTCTATTAGGTATTAGATAATGGTAAAGCCATATTAATAGCTTTCAAGAATTGATCTAATCCTTATAGCTCTATCAGGGAACAAATGTTTCATCCAGAGGTGAGATATAGAAAACCCTCTCCAAATAATATATCTCAGACATTATTGTATGCCAATGAGACAGGTTGTATCCTTTGGCTGTTCGCCAAAGGCGAGTTATAACCTTTTTGGCTGCTGCCAAATATAAGTACAGCTTATGTCTGTTTGGTGGAACTTTTCCATCTTCCCCAATATAAAGCAAAATCATCTGATTCGATAATTGCATTTCTGGTCCTACTATGTTCTGTAAGTTCTTTGCTATATCTTGCCAGTATTGGGTTAGGTTCTGGCAAGTGCAAATAATATGCATTATGTTTGCCATTTTTTCTCCACACTCCCTCCAACATATTCCATGTCTCACAGACACAAATTTAGCAATTTTTTCAGGGGTATAAAAATACCTACTGCGACATTTCCAAATATATTCTGACCAATATGGGACTTGTGAAACTCTCATTGAATTAGTAATGGGTTCCAACCATTTCTCATAAGATATCTGTATCTCTAACTCTTTATTTCATCTCTCTAAAATATCTCCTGTCGACTCCCTCTAGAAGTTTCTTATGGACTTGTATATTTGTCCAATTAAGTGTATTTGTTCCCTACCTTCAATAGCATTCCATAATAAAGTCACCAACATGGGCATGGGGTTAGGGTAGGGTATTTTGTGCAAATTCGTTCTGTATCAATGTCTGGACCTGTAAATATCTATAATGTTATGCATGTGGAAGTTGATATTTAGCCTGCAGAGTGGCAAAAGGAAGCACTCCATGTATATCTAAATATTAATATAGCATAGCTAAGCCCTTATTCTGCCATTCCTGATAAACCTGATTAGCACGGGAAGCCGGGAGTACACTTTCTGTTCCTATCAATTTAAAATAATAGAAAACCTCTCGTAGTGTGGAGGACACCGTAAGGTCATACCAAGTCCTTAAAGTATAATGGGTTACTAATGTAATGTTCTGAAACTGTGGGAGAGAATTTAAGGGAGCAAATGAGATAGGGATGACATTACAAAGGTAATTTAATGTAAATTCTATATATTTACATGGTTTCTCTGTATGGGAGTTCAACCATATCATTACTGTTTTACATGTTACTGCCATATGATAGTCTCTAAGAATTGGAAGGTTCAGTCCACCCTTAGCTATTGGTAGCTGTAACATGGTCCATTTGACTCTCGGATGTTGCCCTGCCATATGAATCTAGAGAATATTCTCACCCAAGATGTCAAATAAAATTGTGATGGAGTGATAGGCAAAGTCTGGAAATAATATAATATTTTTGGAAACAGAGTCATCTGAATAGCTTGAACTTGAGCAAAGAAAGATAACACCTGATGAGCCCAATTTCCCAACAATTTCTCTATCTCAACTGTTAAAGGATCCAGATTAGGAAGCTCCAAAAGCTCTAGTTTCTGGGGTATATTTACTCCCAAATATTTAATCTTATTATTTCACCATTTTGAAGGAATCAGAGCCTTCAGAGATTGTGTGGGTGGAAAATTGAAAGATAGTAGCCCTGTTTTTGTGTATTTATTTTATATCCAGCTATATCTGAGAACTTGGCTATTACATGTAGAGTGGCTGGAATGGACCTTTCAGGGTCTATTAATGTTAATAAGATATCATCTGCATACAGTGATATGGTAAACTCCCTCCCCCCCAAAGGAATGCCCAGAATATTGGGATGTTGCCTTATGGCTTCCACCAGGGGCTCGATATATAAAGCAAAAAGTAAAGGGGAAAGGGGACAACCCTGCCAGGTTCCCCATCCCAGATGTAACACTGATGATAACTGTCCATTCAATTTAACATATGCTTTTGGAGAAGAGTAAATTGTCTGTAACAGGCTAATAAATTCCCCAGGGAATCCAAACCTGTATAAGGTTTCCCATTAAAAAGGCCAACTGACACAGTCAAAAGCCTTGTCTGCATTAAGGCTAAGCAGTACTGCCTGTATCTGTCTCTGGTTTAAATGGTCTAGTAAATGGATTGTTCTGCGTATATTATCTGTGGTTTCTATGGCTCAAATGAATCAGGATTGATTTGAATTAATCAAATATGGCAGCATTTCCTCAAATCTATGTGCCCATATGCACATAAAGAATTTATAATCCATATTTAAAATGCATATGGGTCTATAAGAAGTGATTAGTTCAGCTGGTTTGCCTGCTTTCAGTATGGGGAAATATTAGTGTAATCCCAGTAAGAGGGAGGGGTACCTCCCTTCTGAATGTCTGCAAAACTTTCTAATAATAAAGGAGTTAATTGTTTACTAAAGGTCTTATACCATTCCAAAAGAAATCCATACGGGCCGGGGGTTTTTAATGTTTTACTTTCTTTTATGGTTGTTCTAACTTCTGATATAATAGGGGTTTTTAGTCTGGTTTCCATATCATTAGTTAGTTTTCTCAGTGAAAGGGGGTGAAAACATTCCTCAATTTTGGTAGGTTCTGGGTTTTGTGGTTTCTTATAAAGTTACATATAATATTTCTGGAGCATCTGCATTATCTGCTGTGAACTAAGAGCTCTCATTTTTCTCTCTGGGTCTATTAAGTGAGTTATAATTGTAGCTGTCCTATGTCCTCTAAGTTTCTGGGCTAAATTTCTCACCCCTTTTGGGCCTCCTTCATATCTACAAGTTTTTAAATAAAATACTGCCTGTTGTGTTTTTTCACCTAAAAATTTCTGGAGTTCTGCTTTTATTTGGTTAATCTGGGTTCGGGTCTCTGTTGTAATAGGTATAGATTTAGTTTGCATTTCTTTTAGCTTCTCATGAAACTTAACATACTGTTTTTCCCTGTGCTTTTCCTTGTATGCTGAATAAGCTATAGTCTCCCCCTGATCACAGCCTTCATGGTATCCCATACTATTGTAGTAGGGGTCTCCTGGGATGAGTTCTCTGCTATAACCTGAGATATTTATGAGCTAAAACTGTCCCTAAAAGCCTTATCCTTAAGAAAAGATGTGTTCAGATGCCACCCAGTGGTTTTTTTTTGGTATTTTAAAATCTATTCTTAGAAGTAGGGGGAAATGATCAGAGAGAAACCGAGGACCTATGGTTAGATCCTGTAAGCAATTCAGATGCTCTTTCAAAATAAAAAAAGAATCCAGTCTTGAATGGGAGTTATGTCTAGGGGAAAAAAGTATATCCACTGGAGATAGGGTAAAAATGCCTCCAAATATCAATTAGTCCCAATGCTCCCAGCTGAGAAGTAAACAGCCTCTGAGCTGAAGTTAAACAACAGTTAGAAGGTGTAGAGGAATCCAACTGAGGGGTCAAGGTTAGATTAATATCCCCTTCCATAATTAAGCAGCCCTGCATATTATCTATGAGTTTGGCAAAAAGTCTTTTAAAATGACTGACGGATGTAAGGGGGGATATACAATTACTAGTGTGATCTTTTTCCATACAGAGTACCCATTAACATTACAAACCTTCCCTCTGAGTCAATGCACTGTATTTCTAAATGAAAAGGAGAGGTCCTAGGAATTAAGATGGCTACTCCTTGTTGTTTTTCGTTAGAAAAAGATGACTCATAAACCTGAAATCGACTCCCCCCAGTTTAATTTAGCATGTTCAATTCAAGTTAAATGTATTTCTTGGAGATAATCAAAATCATTGGTATGTTTCTTAATATATTGAAAAAGTCTAGCCCTTTTAATGGGGTTGTTAAGCCCATTTATATTAATTGAAAGTGCCTTTACTATATGAGTAGCAATCTTTTTATTTTATTAGATAAGATTCTCTCCTGTAAACCCTTTAATAATAGTCTGGTTCCACAAGCATCGTAGTACTTAGGATCCCCCTCATAGCTAGTTTTTAGCCCACCATCATTTCTATTACAAATTATACCAATCCCATCTCATTTATAATCAAAAGTCTCCACAATTTGAAATCTGAAACAGAGAGTCAATATTTGATTGACCCTTATAATGAAAACTATGTACGTACACTGTATACATTATAAATTTGACTTCCAAGGTAGGGGATCTAAAAAAGTTACTCTCTAGGTGTGTCTCTGGATAGTCTGAGGTCACTGGAGGCTGTCTGGTTACATAAAGTGCCCAGGCCTCCTGAGGATAAGCTGTTCCTCAAATGGAAAAAAAAAAAGAAGTATGTAGACAGGCTATAAAAAACAAACAAATATTAAATCAAAGTTTACTGCCTGTCTGCTATTGTTTATAAATTAGCTCACTTGTAACATCAGGAAATGCCCCCCCCCCACTATTCAGTACTTTTCTTTTTTATTTTTTAATAAATCTATAGCGTACAACTAAAGGCAGCATTTCTTGTACCCTCATTTCAACATTTCCCTAAATCAAATAAAACAGGGCATTATAATCTGCCCATTCAGTTCATGACCGGAGCTCTTTTTGGATTGTCCAGCAGCATAAGCCCAAATTGAGTGATGACTAATAAAACAACATTTTCTAAAAGTTTCTTTGTTGAAACCTTATTCTCTTTGGTTAGAATTAGTAGACAGTTCTTGTACCTGTTAAACTTTGTGTGTGAGAGAGTTGTTATCTTATGTAAGACAAAGTTCAAGCATCCCAAACTCAAGTCTCTCCAAACAATCGCGTGAGTCCAGGGCCTTCTAGCCTAGCAGCTAAAAATGATTGCAGACATAATGCCAATTGCTACCAGTCAAGTTTTACCTCTTGCAGATCAATGAAAAGCTGCCAAACAGTTAGAAATGTTCCCCATCTTAGTTGCATCTCTGCCATTTTGTGACCCCTTAGAACTCACTGAGCACCAGCGTGGTGGATCCAACTTCTCTAATCCTGTAGTGAGTTTTGCTTTTATTTGAATTCCTGCTTTAAGGAGCTCTTCTCTAGCCTCCTCCGCAGTAGGAAATTCTCTCCTTCCAGATGGGAGTTGCACCACGAGCCTGGCTGGATAAGGTGCTGTGAATCTAAGGCCTGCTTTCTTTAGAGCTGGTAGGATATCAGCATATGCCCTGCAATTATGCATTTTTTGTGGAGCGTAATCATTATCTACATAAAATTGGGTCTGTCCATAGAATACCTTTCCCTAGAACCATGCTGCTGTTAGTACTGTCTCCTTAACTGTGTAGCTAAGAAAGCGTAGAACTATAGATCGCGGTCTGGCATTTGGGACTGTAGGCCGTGGGCCTAACACTCGGTGGACTCACTCTAGATTTAGTTGTGTATCAGGGGGCAATTCTAATGCCATTTTTAGTAGTGTGATAATAAAATCAGTAAGATTGTTCACTTGAGAACAGTAGCAGGAGGCTTTTCAGGACAGAGGTTTGGTTTTATCTTCTGTTTTAACTGTAATATTTGAATAGTTTTGTACTTGAAATTAGTTCTGTGTGTTACAAATTACTACTTTGAGTTAGAACTGTTACTTGGGTTGTGATATTGTAACTATTAGGGCTTGGGAACACTTGTTTGGCAGTGATAATTAGAGTGAAATTTAAATGTGATGTTTACCTGGTGTTAGGGGAAGGGGGAATTACAAGAATCATCTTGTCTTTCATTGTTCACTTGGGAACAGTAGCAGGAGGCTTTTCAGGACAGAGGTTTGGTTTTATCTTCTGTTTTAACTGTAATATATGAATAGTTTTGTACTTGAAATTAGTTCTGTGTGTTAAAAATTACTACTTTGAGTTAGAACTATTACTTGGACTGTGATATTGTAACTATTGGGGCTTGGGAACACTTGTTTGGCAGTGATAATTAGAGTGAAATTTAAATATGATGTTTGCCTGGTGTTGGTAGAACCCTCTCACCCACCCTGTTTTGTAGGCTTTCTTAAATACTGAAAAGCCACTGGGGGTTGGGATTGAAGGGCTGTGCATTTCTGTTTGTGACTGAAATTTGAAGCAACAGGAACTGGTGGGCCTGTGACATCATACAGTACCTGATGTCTGCATAGACACACTGTTAGTGGGACTGGACACACACTGGACTGTATGTGTTTGTGAGACTTGGGAACTTTATTGGTGGGGTTGAAATTGGGTTTGTAAATAACTACAGTCAGTATAAAGAGTGACTGTATTCAAGGGGGAAGGGACTGAGAAAAGGGTGTGTGCCATTATAAACAGAGACGGACAAACAGGGTGGCCATATTCCACCATGGCAGGCATCTTCGGAAGGGTTGTAGGCTGCACAGGCTGTGGGATGGCAATAATTCTCAGTTGGGCCTGAGAGGAGGCTGCCACTCTGTGAACAGCTATCTTGTATCAGGAGTAAGTATATTGGTTAAGGAGTAAGCTGGCGGAGTTGGGGGTCCAAGGATAAGGGGTGTGGATATGGGCAGCAGAAGGCTGGGGCTGAGGAGGCTGGAGCAATGCTCAGAAATTACAGGACTTTATGTTTACAGAAGCAGGAGAGGGATATGAGGACAGAGGACCCTTAGATGGGATATTAATGCTAAGGGAAAGTGTACAGGTAAACATTCCGAATATAAAGAGAGTGGAGGGGAAGAGTCAGGAGGGGCTGTTGTGGGGAAGCCTAAAAGAGCAGACTGTGGGAAGGGAGCTCCTAAGGAGAACAGAGCAAGAGGGGAGGAAGAGGGGCAGTTTAGAGGTGCAGTTGGGGGAAACTCAGGTTACTTGATGGAGGCTGGCATACAGTGTTGCAATAAATTTGAGCTACTAAGCAACCTAGAGGGGGATGAAGGGGTTGGTGGAAATGAGGAAACTGATACAGTGCCCAGGGGAGGTAGTCAGATACCCATAGGGCATCACAGACTGGCAATGGAAAGGATAGAAATAGTCCCAGAGGGAGAAGGGGAAACATAAATGTTAAGCAGATGGAGGAGATGCAACATATTGCAGACATGAGGGAGGAGAGCATGACTGGAGAGAAACTGGGAGACAAGGAAGTGGGGGAAGGGCCCCCTTCAGCAGGGTGTCTGTACCAAGGATGGGACCCTAGGTAAAGGGGAACCACAGAGTGCCTCTGGAGGTAGGGGTACTATTACAAGGGAGGAGGATGGTGGTCTGGGGGAAGGGGAAACCATCAGGGCCAGGATAAATGGTTTGGATAAGAGAGGATTAAAGGTAATACCTATTCAGGGGGTCTGAGTTAAGTGGGCAAAATAACAATGGAGGCAGAAAGGGGAGGGTGACAAGGGGGTCTCTAATAAGGCAGGAAGACTCCCATGGAATTGAGATCACGAATAAAGGGGGGGATGGGAGGTTGAGAGTGCATAGTGGAGGTAACCATATGGATGATGGCGGTGTTAAGGTTCTGTTATTGGGAGACTCGATGATTAGGTGTATCCAGTGGGAGGGACAGGGGGGTGGATGCCATAGCCAGGTGAAGGTAGTGAGTATCTCTGGGCTGACAGTGCACAGAGTAAAGTTCATGGTGTACGAACTGGTTAGAGATTGTGGAGGGAAACTAGATTTTCTGGTGATTTGGGAACTAACAATCTATAGGGAAATAGCGTTTTGGAAATCCAGGCAAGGTTCCAAGAACTTGCCAGAGTCTATCGGGATAATGGATGCAACTTTTCCTTTTTGGAGATATTGCCAGTACCAAAGGCCTCAGTGGAGAAAAAAAGAAGATCACAGAGGTTAATGACTGGCTCAGAAAGTGGGGTGAAGAAAGTGGGTTGGGGGTGTTAGGGAACTGGAAAGGAGTTTGGGAGGATAAGGGACTGTATGCCAAGGACAGGCTTCATCTTACCCATTAGGAGGAAGTCCTGAAACAGGGATGGCTGACTACATTCAAGAAAGGTGGGGTTTAAACTTGTGAGGGGGAGGGATAAGGCAGGGGCTGACTAGAAGCCCTCTCCTCAGATGAGGAGTAGCCTTCAAACCCAAAGGGAGGAAACAGACTGGGGGTGGAGGTTTCAGGAGGCAGAGGGAGGATGGAAGTATAAGAATCTGGCAGGGTTTGACAAAGGGGATCAAGGGATAAGGGGGGGGTGGTGTTAGTAAATGCCAGGAGCTTGGGAAACAAGTTGCCAGAGTTCAGGCCATGCTGTTTGGGGGTGGATGTAGCGGTGGTCACGGAAACGTGGGCCAAAATAAACATGACTGGGACTTAAACATGCAGGGGTACACTATGCTTAGGAAGGATAGAAAGGAGGGCAGAGGGGGTGGAGTGGCTATGTTCATTAGAGATGACATAGAAATTGCTAGGCTAGAAGAGGCAGAGGGAAATGTGGAGGTCTTATGGGTCACCTTACAAACCCCAGCAGGAGGTAAGGTCAAGCTGGGTGTAGTGTATAGGCCCTCTGGGATGGGTGATGTTCTGGAGGATAGTTTGCTGGACAACATCATTGCCCAGTGTGGACCAAAAGGGGAAGGAGTGGTGTTGATGGGGGACCTTAATACGCCAGGTACAAACTGGGGAACCATGTCCTCTAAGGTGGCCATGGAGCAGAGGCTGCTGGATGGCTTCCAGGATGTGTTCTTAACACAGCATATGATGGAGCCCACAAGGGAGGGGCATGTACTGGACGTGGTTCTGGCAGATGGGGATCTGATAAGGGACCTGGTTGTAGAGGATCCCTGACTGGGAGTGACCACAATACTGTCTGGTTTCAAATAAGCATGGGGGAGGGCGATCTAGGACACTGTGGGTGGACTTCGGGGCAGACTTTGTGGGCATGGGAAATATTCTCAAGGATCACTTGAAGGATTACATCAATGACAAATGTGGAAAGAGATGGAGGTCATAACACGGACTTCATGAGGCAGTCAGGACCTGCACTAAGGTGAAACGTAAGGGAGCAAGGTCACATAAACCATGCTGGTGGTCCAGTGAGGTTCAGGTAGTGGTCAGAGAAAGAAGGAGGCCTACAAAAGTATAAAACAACAAGAGGGATAGGGATAAGGAAATGTATCATCTTGCATCTAGAAAAGTCACCGGATGGTGAGGGGCAAAGTCAGTAAAGAGCAGCGGCTGGCACAGGGATACATGGAGGAAAAGGGTTCTTCAGGTACATTGGGAGCAGAGAAAAACTGAGGCATCTCCAGATTGAGATCAGAAGGAGGGTGGGTGGAAGAGGCAAGGGACCAGGCAGAGGTATTAAACGAGTACTTCACCTCTGTGTTCACTAGGGAGGGGGAGGGGATATCTACAAAGCAAGGCATGATGGGGATAGAAGCGGCAGTGAGTCAGATCAGGGGAGCAACAGAAATGGAGCAAGATGGAGGGAGAGGTACTCCAGGGGGTGTCACATCAGGATAAGGATAAAAAGGCCAGTAAGGTGGAGGGGACGATGATGCTATCTCCACCGAAAGGGTGTGGATAGTCCTCAAGGCCCTAAAGAAAGACAAATCTCCTGGGCCAGATGGCATTCATCTGAGAGTACTATGGGAATTGGTGGACATACTGGCTGCACCCCTGGCGGAGCTCTTCAACAGGTCACTTGAGACTGGGAGGGTACCTAGGGATTGGCGAGTAGCACATGTGGTGCCAATCCATAAAAGGGGGTTGAGGGAAGTACCAGGTAACTATAGACCCATCAGTTTGACCTCAGTGGTGGGAAAATTAATGGAGAGTATACTAAAGGAACGATTGGGGGTGTACTTGGAGAAGGTGGGAGGTCTGGAGAGTCGGCAACATGGGTTTGTGCCAGGTAGATCATGTCAAACCAATTTTGTGGAGTTCTACAAATGGGTAACATCAGAACGGGGCAGGGGAAAGCCTGTGGATGTATTATTCTTGGACTTCAGCAAGGCGTTTGACTCTGTCTCCCATAATGGTCTGGTGGAGAAACTGACAGGGTTGGGAGTAGGCTCTTTGATGGTCAGATGGATTGAAAACTGGCTAGCTGGATGCACCCAGAAAGTAGTGGTCTGTGGGGAGTCTCGAACCCTAGAGAGGTCAGTAGTGGTGTACCGCAGGGCTCGGTCCTGGGACCGATGCTGTTTAATGCATACATCTACAACAGAGAGGGTATAGAGTGAAATGAGTCTTCGCTGATGACTCCAAGATGGGAGCAGTAGTTGAGGGAAGAGGGAGACTGACCCTGCAAGGGACCTGGACACCCTGGAAAACTGGGCTCACACATGGAAATTAAATTTCAATATCACCAAGTGCAAGGTGTTACATCTTGGGCGGGGAAACCCTAAACACAGGTACACCCTGGGAAGGGAGATGCGGGAGGCCTCAATAGGGGAAAAAGACCTAGGGGTCATGGTGGGTGCATGTATGAATAATTCTGAGCAGTGCAGGAGAGTGGCTAGCAAGGCAAACAGGATGTTGGGATGCATCGTAAGGGGGATCACCTCTAGGAGCAGGGAAGTGATTCTGCCGCTGTACAATGGACTGGTTAAACACACTTGAGTACTGTACAGTACTGGAGACCACACTTGAAGAGTGACATACAGCCCTGGAGAGGGTACAGAGGAGGGCAACTAAGATGATACAAGGACTAGGGGATTTGATGTATGAGGACAGACTTGAGAAGCACTGCCTGTTTTCATTGGAGAATAGGAGAGACAGGGGGGACATGATTGAGGTCTTCAAGTACCTCAAGGGAATAAATAGGGTAAACAGAGGGGATCCTTAGACTAAAGCAGGGATATCACCAGAGGGCATGGTTTGAAGTTGGAAGGTGGAAGGGTGAGGCGGGAAAAGAGGAGGAGGTTTTTTACTGAGATGGTGGTGGACCCTTGGAATGCACTGCCTGGTGAGCTGGACAGAGATCCACAGTAGAGGGCTTGAAGAGAGGGTGGGACAGACACAGAAAGTGGATATATCAGATGATGGCCTGGCCCAGGGGGTGGGGATGGATGATAGGGGTTTCTGGAACACAAGGGGGGGCCTCGGCACCCAACTTGGGATCTGAGGTTCGAGCAGACTCGATAGACCATAAGACCTAATCTGCTGGCAATTGGTATGTTAGTAAGTAATGTCCTGACCTTCTGCGCCTTCGGGGATGCAGTAGAATCTTAAGTTTTTCCGACAAGCTCTATTCTCCATGTCTTCTTGTTTTTCTTGTAGTTGTATACATTGGTCTTGGAAGATTTAAATTGTATTCTCCATGCCGTCAACTCTATTCTCCACAGCTGTGATCTGTCTTTCCGATGCATCGGTTCGCTGCTCAATGCTCACCACGTCTCTGCAAAGCTCTCCATAAAGATCTTTAATTTCTGCTCGAAATGATAATGACTCCTTATATATAGTATCCAGCTTTATGCATTTATTTCTCACTTTGCTATGTGATGAGACAGGCTGGTCCTGTTTTTCTATAGGTGCTTGAGATTGTTCTGAATCGGATGGCTCCTGGGCCGACATTGCTGCCCCAAATAGCTGCGCTCTCTGCTGTTAGTAGTTTTTTTTTTTAATTCTCCTCTTTTCAGTGCTCCTAAAGAATGTCCCCGATGTTCAATACTGTTTTAGCTTTTAACTTCTTTTAATAAGATAGCCAAATAGTGGAAATTAGTGGGGTGGTAGCTGAGCTCCGTTCTCACACTGCCATGCTGCTAGGAAGCCCAACTGGAAGTTCCCACCTCAGCCATTTTTGTCGATCTGGTCAGAGTCATCGACAGAGTATCCCACTCCCTTCTCCTTGACACCCTATCAACAGCTGGGCTATCCCCTTAACCACAGACTGGTTCAAGGCACACCTCACTGGCAGAATCCAATCAGTCAAGATCTCTGACGCAATTTCCCCACCCTTCCCGATAAGAACTGGCATCCCCCAGTGATCAGTGTTCGGCCCCATGTTATTCTCTATTTTTCTAAATGATCTCCCATCCACCTGTTCTCCATTCTCCTCCATACAGATGTACGCTGATAATACTGTCTTGTATGCATCTGGCTCCTGCCCCACCGAGGTTGCATCCAACTTGCAGCACAACTTCGACAAAGTTCAGCATTGGTTTGCAAACGACCAGCTATCTCTCAATACCAAACAAACAGCCTCCATGACCTTCAGCACCAGGCAGAGACTTACAAGATTTCCCCTCTCTACCCTCCTTCCACACCCTTGATGGGACTTTACTCGAGGACATATCCTCCTTCAGGTATTTAGGTGTCTGGCTGGACCAACACCTGAACTTCTCTGGTCATATCAACGCCATTCAGAAAAAAATTGCATCCCAAACTCGGTGCCTTATTTAGCAACCGTGCCTGCATCCCACCCATGGATAGGCATGAGATTGTCCATAAGTTGATCCTACCTATCTTTGACTACTGTGACATAGTCTACAGTGCTGTCCCTAAGTCCTCCCTGGCCAGACTAGATACTCTCTTCAACTCCTTTTACCATTTTGCCCTTGATGCCCCCCCTCCGCACTCATCATTGTGCTCTCTACCATGCCCTATCCTTCCCTTCCCCTAACAAACCAAAGTCTCTTTCACTGCACAAAATTCACCTCCAAGCACTGGCTTGGTGAACTTCCCTCCTATCTCTCCCCTGCCTTTACAACCCCCCCCCAACTCCCTAAGATCTACTAACTCACAAATCCTCGTGGTCCCAAACTGCTCCACCCTTATCGGCCAATTGGGTTATTCTTATCACCTCCCAAAAATCTGGAATTCATTTCCCCCTCAAATCCACCACTCATCCTCTTGCTACTCCATTATCTCTGCCCTCAAGAACTTCCTTGTCCCTTCCTGAGCTTGCCATGACCCTCCCTAATCCCCCCATCATCTCCCCTAAGCCCATATAACCATATGCCTACTCCCCACCACTCCTATTTCCCTCTGATCATGCTCCTCCTAGTCCTCTACTCTCCTTCCTCCTAAAGTGTTCCTCCCCCTCTCCCCCTTCTTTCTCTACCTTTAATCTATCTCTCTTTCCTGTGAGCTCAATTACTGCCTTGTGCAGGCAGGATCCATAGCGCACAGTGGGCAACAACTTTATCTCCTTTCCCCTATTTCTCCTTTTACTGCACCCCCTCAGTCACTGCTAGATCACTGCCTTGTGCAGGCAGGGTCATCCAGCACACAGATGGGGTACTACCTCCCTACTATAGTTGACCTCTTCTACCCCTCCCACAACATCCATCCCCCAACACCCCCCCTCACATCACTATATATAAATAGCTCTCATCACCTATAACCGGTGTCCAACCAGTAGGGCTGTTCACTGCCCTGCCCAGATAGGGATAACAGGACACTGTTGAATTTCAACTCCTCCCTCTTACCCCCCTTGGATACCTCCCGCCTACAATACTTCTCTGTCATCACCCTGCCACACTCTACTTCTCCTCTCCTCCTATCCCCCTTCCGGTTAACATAGCCTAACACTGGCCTACCCCTACACTCAATTAAGCACATATAACCTACCCCATACCCCTCTTATATGCACTTTAGTCCACCCTGTCATCTTTCTATGCCTCAAAAATCATGTTCTGTCTGTGTCTCTCTGTAAATTTCCTTTCCCTTCTTCCATTCTGCCCTCTGCAATTTTTCATTCCCTCCTTCAATTCTTCTTCTCTTTACTCTAATCACTGTAAATCTTGAATATCTATGTTACACTAATGACTACCAATTACTATTGGGTCACCTTACTATCTAGTGCTACATATGATTGCCAAGCTATTATATGTGTTTCTGTGTTACCAACTGTTGCCAATTTGTTATATGTGTCTTCTTATCTACTATACTTAACTGTTACGTTGTTAGCCAATGTCATCCACCTGTAATCCCTCCTGCTCTCATTGTATGCAAGTAAGCAAATTGTATTCCAATATTGTGACATTTCTCTGTATTCTATTCCATTGTTCTATACCCCCCTGGTTGCACTAGGAGATGAGCAACTTGTTGCTCAGCATGCCTTCCTGGTGAAACATTTCAATAAAAATAAACATAAAAACTGGCCATAAGGTAAACCCTTGTAGAACACATTACAGTAGGTCTCCCAGAATGAGACCAAGGCTTCCACTAGAATGCTCATAAATGAAGCATCAAGTAAGAACACAATCTAACAATATTCTTCTGATGATATTGATAACTTTTGTTCACCCCACTCTTTGAGCCTCCCTTATCCACTCATGCTATACTCTTCCCAACATATGAAGTATGAGATCATCTTTCATTGCAAATACTAGATTACCTGATCTGACTAACTCCACTTCTGTCTTTTGGGGTTAATAATCAGCCACCTGGCAGCCATTCATAATCTGATGACCACTATATTTAACCTAGCCCTAGCCATGTCTACCATGAGCACTACATGGAAAAATGCCAAAGTCATCCCCATTTTTAGGGCAGAAGACTCTGGTCTGCTGACAACCGTAGGCCTATCTTAATCTTTCCTTACTTAAGCAAACTCCTTGAAAAGGTCATCAACTACCAACTCTCAGAACATATAAACAAATACAATCTTCTCTGCTCACACCAACATGTTTTCAGAAAACATCATAGCACCACATCTGCCCTGGCCCATTTCACAAACCATGTATTCAGCAACATGGATAATGGAAACATCAGAGGTGCCATTTTCATAGACCTAAGACCTTTGACCTGATTGACCACAGCCTACTCCAAATCAAACTGCTGAACCTATGTTGCTCAGAAGGTACAGCCACATGATTTCAGAGCTTCTCAGGTCAATCCCAAACTGTCAGTATCAGACCTGCCATCGCAGTACATACTGGGGTTCCCCACATCTCCATCCTGGGTCCTCTACTATTTTCCTTTTTTATAAATTCCCTTTCTGTGGACAGTATCTCCTTTGAGGCCTTACTATACACACATTACTTAGTGCTATTTCATGGTGACAAGTCTTTGACTGCACCTTCAGAGACCCTCAGCCAAAATGACAGAGATGTCCACAACTGTTTGCTGACCAGTAAGCTAGTAGTTAATGAGAGTAAAACCAAATCCATGCTCCTGAGGTCTAAACACAATTTATAAAAATTCTTCAGAACCAATTCCACTCTAACTGTCCTATCACCCGACAGCCCCCCTCTGCAGAATGTACCATATTTCAAGTACCTAGGAGTCACTCTTGACCCCTCCCTTACATTTGATGTGAATATCAATAACACTGTGTGGCACATCAACCAGAAACTAGGGGCTGGTTTCTGACTCAAAAACTGCCTGACCCCAGAGGAATGTCTCACCATTGCCCAAGGAAACCTCTTCCTCCATTGGACTACTGCACCTCAATATATTCACGTACTTCCTCTCTCCTGCTCACAAGACTCAACACTGCCTATAATAGCATATTTAGGTTTGTGTTTATGGCACCCTACTCCACACACCATTGCACCCTCTACCAAGCCCTAGGCTGGCTCCCCCTGCAAGCCAGATATAATTACACTCTTGGGTGCTTCATCGACGCTATTAGAAATGGTAGGCTGTCTCCTTACTCCCCCCCCCGCTCAAGCATAAAAATTCCTCCTGCTGCCTTTGGCAATCCTCAGTACCATCATTAGAAATTCCTAGGATTTCAACCTGCCTGGATAGCAGTGCCCTGTCCTTCACTGTTCCTATGCTCTGGAACAAACTACAGTACCTGCCTCTGTCTGCTCCCTTGATTTATACCTCACCTTCAAGTCGCACCTTAAAATATGGTTGCTGGATAGATTCATGCGTAATTGATCAGCCAGGTGATCCCTACAGGAGTTAAGTCCTCCTCCTCCTCATCCTCCTCCCACATCAAATGACTATACTATCTAGTTGTACTATGCTGATCATTTCTTAACACAACCTGCCTGTTCCCCATGCATATTGCACTTGTACTTTATTTATAACTCCTATATAATTATATATATATATATATATATATATACTTTAATTGCATTCATCTGCATTCCTATACATGTCATGTATTCTATTTCTTTTGTTTAATCAATTGCACCATCAATGTAAATTGTACTGTCTGTCTCACCAGCAATATAAACTGTACTGTCTGTCTCACCAGCAATATAAACTGTACTGTCTGTATCACCCATGTGTTATCTTTATGTCCCATGTCGTGCCTGAAAATGGTCCATTGGATCAGCGCACCTACCTGGTAAATAAATAAAGAAATAAAATAAATAAATATTGCCAGATCCTCTTTATAACTCATATGTATTATTGACTCACTCATTGGTAAATCTCAAGTGACAAACCTACAAGAAGATGACTAACTTGTCAGATCAGTTATGATGTCAAAATCTGTGCTTAAGTCAAAGGGGCATGTTGTAGATATCATATACAGTGGGTAATAAATATACAGTGTGTAATACATAGAAAATAAAAATACAGTATGTACAAGGCTGTGAGGTCACACATCAATAACATGTAGAATAAAAAGAAGCAGGAGGGCACAGTTGTAGTCTGGGGACTAGTGTAGCTAGGTGGATAACCCCTGGGAGTTAATTGACTAGTGTGGCTAGGTGAGTAACCCCTGGGAGCAGCAGCAGGAGGAGTTCACCAGGAGCCATGTTTTGAGGTGGGACTTGAAGCTGGAGTGAGTGTTGATGGCATGGAGTTCTGCCAGCATGCTGTTCCACTGTGAGGGGGCAGCTTCAGACAAGACCCTGCTGCCCATGTTGGTAGATACCCTGGGAACAGCTAGAAGGTGGATACCAGTTGAGCGGTGGCTACGGTGTAGAATACAGGTTTTCAGGAGGGAGGTAAGGGGGGATTTGGAACCCGTGCAGAGGACATTGTCCACCATGCTGCAAAGGGCAAAGTCAAAGTGCCCATGCAGCGGTAGCCATCCCAGGATATTGTAGAGTGTACAGTGGTGGGTGGAGAATGGGGCCAGTAAAGTAAAGTGACAGGTGATGTTGTAGGCAGTGGAGAGTTTGGCCATAGCAGCAACAGAGGTCCTGGAGTATATGGGAGAGCAGTAGTCCAGAATAGGGAGGAGATTTCCCTGGACAATGACAAGTCTGGCTTCAGGGGTTAGGTATTGCTTGAATCAATATGCGGCATCCAATTTCTGATGCAGCCTTCTGATAATGGAGTGTACATACTTGGTGAAGGTGAGAGCAGAGTCAAGCAATATTCCTAAGTATTTATAAGTGCCAATGTCTTCAAGGGATGGGCCATCGGGGGAGAGAATGTATGAGGGGGACATGTGTTTTGGATTTAGCAAGGAAAGGCTTAGATCTGAACAGCATGGATTTTTTTTTCTTGGCGTTAACGAAGAGGAGGTTTTTAGAAAACCAGTTGTGGGCTGAGGCAGAGTTGTGAGAGAGTACAGAGGAAATAGCAGCCATGGATTTGTCACTGTGGAAGAGAGCCAGGCCATCAGCATACAGAAGAGAGTGTCAGTTAAGGTAATAGGAGGGAAGTGAGTAGCCAAATAAGGAGAAGAGGAGGGGACCCAGGATTGAGCATTGAGGGACTCCCACAGAGACAGGCAGTGTGTGGGAGCAGGTCTGACCTATGCACCCAAATTGTGAGTGGCCAGTCAGGTAGTTGGTGAACCAGTTGGTAACTTTCTGTGAACAGCCTATGAGACTAAGCATGGGGATGAGGAGGGCATGGTTAACCATGTCGAAAGCCTTCAATAGATCAACGAAGACAGCACCAGTGACTTTACCATTATCCATGTTGGAGAGGATGTGGTCTGTCAGAAGGGCAAGGGCAGTGGCAGTGGAATGGTTCTTGCAAAAACCATACTGTTGGTTGCATAGGAGGCTGTGCCTGCCTATGTATTCAGCTACTGCTCTGTCGAGTAATTTACTAAGATGAAGGAGGATGGATATTGGGCAATAGTTATCGGTGGATCTGGGTTCCCCAAATTTAATAATGGGGATTACCTTGGCTATTTTCCAATGATCAGGTATGGAGGAGGTGGAAAGGGCAAGGTTAAAAAAGTATGTGACTGGTTTGGCTATGGCCGGAGAGACCAGTTTGAGGAATGCTGGAGATAGGCCATCCACACCTGGGGAGCCATGGTTAGGAAGACTTTTGAGTAGCTTAACCATGTCATGCATGGAGAAGGCTTTAAAGTAGAAAGGGGGCATTTGTTGGTGACTGCCGGAGCCAGAGGTGCATTGTGGTGGATCAGGTAAGGTGGATGGGCATTGCTGTTGGACAGTAGAGAGTTTGTTCAAGTACATAGATAGGCTGTAGATCTTACAATTAAAGACACTGGTCACTTTGAGAGGGTCAGTGAGAAGCCCATCCTGGGAGCTGAGTTGTGGTGCAGCATAGCTGGAACGGGGATTTAGAAGGGAGCTGATTGAATCCCAGAATTTTCTAGGGTCCCGGTTGTGGAAGTGGGTCAGTTTCATTGATATTTCCTGTTATTTATGTATATGTGTGTGTATATATATATATATATATATATAAGCAAACCAGGATGCAATGCAGTACTTTGCAGTAATATTTTAGAGTGTTGCAGCATGCTGAAGGGAACAGTGTGGTTCAAAGGAATTAAAACCTTTTGTCATGCAGTATTCTGCAGCTTGGCGTGCCTCTCCAGGTTACTAACTAAATGTAATTTTCTGCAAGATACTGTACTGCATCGTGTTCTGGCACTATCATATGACAGGGAATAAAAGTAGATATGTCTTTGTCTAAGTAAACTACTGTTCCACTCAATGCAATGAGTAATGTCAAGTACAAAATCTTTATTTAGTAAAAGATTCAGTTGACTTAAAACAATTATTGAGGTTTGCATAAGGTATACCAGCTTCTTTATTTTTTCTTGGCAATATAATTTAGAAGGTTATTGTTCATGTTGACTTCACATGACAATTTGCCCTTGTGTTTAGATACATTAAATGAATCTCACCATTGACCTAAATGTTTTGATTTATGTTTCTTAACCATGTTATTCCTTTAGCATGGCAACTTGAAAACATAGTAGTCTTTAACTGCAACTATTCTTCATTTGTAATCTACAGTATTTCTTTCATGTGAAACCAAAGACACAAAAAACTTCCTCTTCCTTTCTCTCCATGCAGTTCAGCCACTTTGAGGCAATTTGAAAATCCAATTGTAGAACTGAAAGGAACAGTGTGACTCCTACTGGGACTCAAATCCAGGACCTTGGTATTCCATGCCTTGCTCTTAATCACACAGGAATATGTGTGTTTCAAGAGAAAACTCAGGATGCTTAATTGTCTGAGGTTCCTATAGCTCATGTAGTTAAGAACATAGCATGGCATGCCAAGCTCCTAGGTTCAAGTCCCAGAAGGAGTCACACTTTTCCTTTCATTTTTACAATTGGATTTTCAAATTACCTCACAGTGGCTGAACTGCATGGAGAGAAAGGAAGATAAAGTTGTTTGGATGTTTGAGACTGCCTACATTGCTCATTACACAACACCCTGAAAGGGTATGCCCCCGACAGTGACAACAACACAGCAACCTATGTCACTGTTGACAAAATTGACAGTTTGCCAACAGGTCATTATGTTGGTGTGCCTGAGACAGGGACACACTGTCTCCCTGTCCTGCACCCCCTCCCCGAATCAACTCTGACTCAGAGTTGAGAATTTTTAGTATGGGGTATGGGGGGTAGAGCCCCCCAAGTAGGGGTTCAGGAGCAAAGCCCCCCAATAAAAAAAACAGGGCTGGGAGACATTTGGGATTTGTGTCGACCGCAACTTGCGGTCTACATAAATCCCATTACTGCGATGCCGGTTGACGAAAGTGTTGTCAAACCAGCATTGTTGATCACCTTGAAAGGAATGTGCATGTTTCAAGGGAATACTCAGTAGGCTTACTTGTCTGAGGCTCCTATAACTCAGGTGGTTAAGAGCAAGGCACATAATGCCAAGGTCCTGGGTTCGAGTCCCAGTAGAAGTCACACTTTTCCTTTAATTTCTACAATTGGATTTTCAGGTGAAATATATTTTATGGCTTACAGTAAACAAGTCGACAACATTTAAACATCCATCAGTCTACCCCCTTCACCATGCTTAGAAAATATTAATCCACCCTTTTGATGTATTGTAAATAATAACAATGCAAGTAATAGAATACTTAACTTACAAATATAAAAAGATACTGTTCAAGCAAAACTGGTTCTGTTGTTTTCCTGTACTGTCTGTTTGAGTAACAGTATTGCTTTGTAGTACCCTATAAAGGTCATACTTTTTAGATAGCATGTTTGTTAGTCCAACAAATCAAGGAGTTAGATTTAGCAAAGCATTGTTTACATAAAAATAAAGCCAAGGAAAAAAGTAAGCATTATTAAGTATCCAAAAAGATCTGTCCCTACTTGGCCCAATTTGTGGCACATGGTTATACAACTTCCTTTCCAGGAAATCTTGTTTTGTTAGCTTGTGCTTTGTCTTTTAGGTCACAAACCCTTCCTTCACCTTTATAAATTAGATAGAAAATATGCTTAGAGGAAATGGCTGCAGCCATGTGTTTATTATTATGATAATTAGAATTGTATTTGTCAAATGATTATTCATATAATATATATATATATATATATATATATATTATAGTGTATGCGGCGTCCTTATAGTTAGGGTTGAGCGACCACTTACATACTAAAGTCAAAAGTTTGGACATTAATAACTTTGGACCCGTTCAATAGATTTGCCTGAAATTTGGTACATGCGTTGGGTCACATGAGATCTCTTGATGTGCCAAATTGCGTTTGTGTTGGATTGCTGGTCTTCGTGTATGAAAGCACTGAAAAATGCAAAATTATCCATTTTTGAAGGCATCTTTTGGCATTCTTAATGTGGTCCTGCATGGCCATCATGTGGTGTGCTGCTCTGCAGATGGCTTGTTTGAAAGTTTTGGTGGCTGAACATGCCGCTTTTTGTTTGGTGAAAAAATATTAAGGCATTCAAAACTTATGGCACTTTTAAGTTCCCATTATAAGTCAATGGGAAAATTTATATGTATATCTTATGATCAAAGAATGGGGGTTCTGGCCATCTGGTCTCACCTGGCAATCTAAGAATTTGAACCTCGCAGTTCAAGAATCTTTGTTCCCGAGGAATTTTCAAAATTCTTTGACCGCGAGGTCCGCCATCTTGTTTTCAGTTTTCCAATCACACAAACACAAATATCTCGGCTCAGGGGTCACTTCTGAAGTAAAACTTTGATGGGTTTTACTCAGGGGACCCTGATCTATCAAGCCATGGATTTGGTTCCATCCAAATCAGTCAAAAAAGAGAGTTATAAGCTTTTAAAATCTTAATTTGCGACTCGCTAATGATCTTTGATCGCGAGCCTGCAAATTCTTTGATTGTGAGATTCCTTGATCGCGATCTTGCATCGTGACCTAAAACACTAATATCTTGGCTCAGGGGTGGGCTAGGGACACAAATGAGAGCTTGTTTTGCTCAGAACGGTCTGTTCTGTTGAACCATGCCATTGGATTGGCTCAAATCGGTGAATAAATTGTGTTTCACCCTTTTTTTATTCTTTGATTGTGAGCCTGCAAATTCTTTGATCGTGAGATTCTTTGATAATGATCTTGCATCATGAGTGAGGGATGAGATGGCTGAATTTAAAAATCATTTTTCTCAGCCCATGGGTGCCCTAGGAAGTCAAATAAGGGTGGGTTTTACTCAGGGGCCTTTGTTCTGTCAAACCATGGTGGTGGTTTACTGCAATTCCTCCAATTTTTTGATTTATTAAATTTTTTATTCTTTGTTCATGAGCTTGCAAATTCTTTGATCATGAGATTCTTTGAACGTGATCTTGCATCGCGAGCGAGGGACAAGATGGCCCATTTAAAATTCAATTTTCTTAACCCAGGGGTGTCCTAGGAAGTCAAATGAGGATGGGTTTTACTCAGGTTGCACTGTTCTGTTGAACCATGGTGGTGGTTTACTACAATTGCTTCTATTTTTTCAATTATTAAATTTTTTATTCTTTGTTTGTGAGCCTGAAAATTCTTTGATCGTGAGGCTGTAAATTCTTTGATTGTGAGAATCTTTGATTGTGATCTTTGATCGCAAAATTGGGACAAGATGGACAGATTTCTTATAAAGGAATAGATAAGGAAATGTTGCCAATCTTTGACATTGAATATCTCAGAAATGGTTTGGTCTTTTTACTTGAAATTTGAAGGGAAGAAAGGCAACATCCCACAGATGTGCCTTTTAGTGGATTGGTCAAAAAATATTACAAGGTGGCAAAGTTATGGTACTACAAAGTTGGCACTTTTTCCCTGAGGATAACATTACAGCGTCCACCATATTACAGGAATTCTCTGCCGCTCTGCTGAAAAATAACGGTTTGGTCTTTTGAGCTGAAATTTGGAGGGAAGAAAGCCAACATCCTACAAATGTGCCTTTTGGTGGTTTGGAGAAAAAATATTACAGGGTGGCAAAGTGACAGCACTCTGAAGTTGACAATTTGTCCCATAGGATAACATTAGGGCATCCGCTATGTTTTCAGGCCCGATCTCAGCAACGTGTAGATACGGACTTTTTGTCGAAATTGCTTAGCCCCCCAATTAGGGGCTAAGCAAAAAACTAGCCAGGAAAGTACTAATTCATACAAAATTCTAATTTTTTTCCTACGTCATACGGTTTCTGAGATATAAGCAATTTAGTATTCCAAGTTGTACTTTTCTGCTCTGAACTCAGTTATAATGCACACATTCTTTGTTTTCAATTAGTTTTTTTCAATGCAGTTTTTGGGGAAAAGAAGGGTGTGCTCTTTTGTTACTGTGACAGCTAGCGTTTCCAGCTGTACTTCTGTTACCATTCGAATCACCATTCCCGTGTACTCCACTGTGTGCGTAACGGTTTGCATTTTCATATGCACTTGCATTTCTGTTTCTGTTGTCTTTACTGTTGCTGTTACTGTTACCATTTACATTTACTATTGCGGCACCATGACCTTATGTGTAACAGTTTGCATTTTCCTTTGCGCTTGCGTTTCTGTTTTTATTGGCTTTATTGTTGCCGTTACCATAACCATTTGCATTTACAACTGTGGTTCCGTGAGTGTATGCGTTACGGTTTGTATTTCCATATGTGCTTGCGTTTCTGTTTACTTGGGTGTTATTGTTGGTGTTACTGTTACCATTTGCATTTACAATTGTGGTACCGTGAATGTGTGTGTTACTAGTTGCGTTCTGTATGCACTTCTGTTTGATGTCTCCGTTTATGTAACTATTTGGTTTGGCGTCACTTTACACTTGTGTTTCTATTATCGTTTGCTTTGCCATTTACATTTGCTTTACCATGTGCATTACTGTTGCCACCTGCGTTTGCTTTGCAGTTCCTGTTACTGTGTAACAAGATATCACGTGGTGGGAGCCTGCATTCCTTTCATTATTTGTCATCCTCATTCTCAAAAAGAAGGGAAATTAGAGGCAAAAAACTCCATTTAATGCATCAGTTAGGGTTGTTACACAGCAAACAAAAGCTAGAAATTCGGGTTAGGTTGAAAGTCCCCTTAGACCTCCCAGCCCACCCCCAACCGGCATTAGTGTGCATTGGGTAGTCGGTCCAACTCTCACCCCATTCTCCTATACCTCAACTTCTTTACACATCAACTAAGAAACAGCATATTAAATCGTACTCTCCCTGCAGCACATGTCATCCTCATGGACATAACTCAACTACCAATGCAGCCCTCTACTTCTGTCATGCAAAAGCCAATAACAGAGGAAGATCCATGGATACTATCTTCTAAACAGAAAAGAAGGAACCAGCATTCCCTTAAGTCTTGCATGGAAAGGAATCAACAACAAGTAGACTCATGAAGCTGCAGCAGAAGTGGTATCTGAGGACAAGAACTCCAAGGTGACAAATCTCCTCTCCAGCAACAGATATGTTCCTTTGGCAACTGACTTGAGGAAGAGTGTCTTGCAGAATAACTTTCAACAAGAGCATCAATGTACTCTGAAAAACTAAAGTATACAGTATCTGTCAAGCCTTTACCTTTTGACATCTCATCTGACACCTTGCAGCCTAACAGTTCCTGGGCAAAAGAAGTAGCAGCTTTTATTCCTCCCCCCTCCTCTAACTCATCATGCCCCGAAGGACTCGAATGAACTTACAGCTGGACAACTAACAAGC
This sequence comes from Neoceratodus forsteri, assembly GCA_016271365.2. Taxonomy (NCBI): domain Eukaryota; kingdom Metazoa; phylum Chordata; order Ceratodontiformes; family Ceratodontidae; genus Neoceratodus; species Neoceratodus forsteri. The sequence continues at coordinate 464,254,641 of CM028137.1, forward strand.
ACTGAAGGAATAGAAACCTCCCTTCCCACTTGAACTGGTAATCAGCTGCAGTCACTCTATCTCAATGTGTTATGGAAGAGAATTTGTACCTTCTAGCCAATTCAAGGCGTAAAGACATGATTCTTTTCCTGCTTGACCTGCTCAGGCATAGAGCTTTTTCTGATTATCTTCATTTTCCGAGGCTTTACTGGTAACTGGTTTACCTGGTTTACTGCCTAATGTACAGCACATACTGTATCTGCCATTACAATCCATGTATGCCATAATGTGCTCTGCTTTAAAATGAGTCTAACCTGTTAATGTTTGCTGATCAACATTGTTGCTCCTTTCCTTGGAGGATGGTTATGTGAGGTTTTCCTCACATCAGTGTTGGAAGTTGTAATCCTCCCTTTACTGTTATTATTCCATGCTGCCTGTTTTTATTACAAATGCAGCACTGACTCTCTAACACACCATCATGGCATTGTACATCTATCTATGCTGGTGAAGCCTCACAGGAACCAACACTTTCTTAAAGGGGTATTCAGCCACAGATATAATGTACAATGCTATTTGGTAATGTTGTAAGCTTCAACTGTTATATTCATCTTTTCTTTCACCCTCACATCCTTTCAGACAAATCCCCTGACCACATTTAGCTCGCACACTCATGCAGTCTGACTGCATCCTGTGCACACTGTAAATGGTTTCCTGGTCATTGTCTTTTATTGATGTTTACTAAAACCAGGTTGTTACATAGATAAACATTTTGGACATATTTTATGCCCCCTTTTCTCAGTGGTGTTGATTCAATACCACCACTAGAAAATTTCATTCAGTTACACACATGGATTGCATATGTGGAATGAGAAAATTTTAACTGAAAATTATTTTTTATTTTGCCCTTTATTTGCTGTTCTTGGTTTACTTAGCTTGCTGGGACTTATATGTTGTTATGGCAGAAAACCCTCCCTTCCTCCCCATCAAAGAAATACCTTCTGATTCCTCAGGTCATACAGCCATGTACTGTAGCCCAATTTGGCATTTGCTTGCAGTATAAACTGTCTCATACAGGGCCTCTTCTGTGGGTTCCCAGGAAGATCAGCCTGTATTCTCAGTCCAGTTCTGATCTAGTGCTTTAGACACCCCTTTATGTTCTGTTTATATGAGTTTCCTGGTTTCGATTTCACGCTGAAATCCCCTTTGGTCACACTGTAAGCAAAGGTCTATGTTAATGGCTATGGCTTTCCCCATAACCATTCTTGACTAATCTAAATATGCTACTTGTACACTTGACAATGCTCCCTTCTCCCACAAACCAACTCTGCCCCTTACCCTTCCTATGCAAAGACTTATTTCAAGGCATGTCATGTCACATCTCACATATGGCTCAAGATGATGCCGTTTCATGCTTTTTTATGGCCAGCTTTACTTTACGTAGAACACTGCATTCTGGTTTATTGTGCTCCCTGCCTTACTGCGAGTAGACCTACTTTTCCCCCTGTTATAAAGGGACAATCACTAGAAGTGGCACAATCTCCCATCCCTCACTTCCCTTACTTTGCCTCACTCGAGACAGCTGCCAATCAGGATCCCTTCAAGTAAAATAATTTCTCATCCTGATAAGGTAGACTAGTTAGGAAAAGGAAGCATACATACCATTTATAGTCATGAAATGACACGACTTTTAGGGCCATTATATATCTGTTTGTTAATGAGCAGTGACACATTTAAGAGCTTGAACCTTAGAAAAAAATGAAGAGAACACAGCAGGCACAGGATCTCTTGAAATCTATCCATCTTCTGGAAAAGGACAATGATAATAACTCCGCGGAGGCAGACTGGATGCACTTGAGCCAGGCAAGGGCCCAATATGTTGAATCAAACAGAGAACAAGCAGAGTGTGCTCTTTATGGAGCTCATTTGAAATATGAAAAGCTTGTCGAGAAGGCCTGCAGACATTGAGCTATGCACACTAAACAAGTGGAAATGGCTCGCCTGGTCCAGGCCATACAGTTGCCTTCATATAATTGTGGCCCCTAGAGAAATTGTAGGGGAATTCAAGCAATATTATGAGCATTTGTATAGTGAAGAGAGGGGCACACCTGAGCTGGATTCTCTGACCCTGCCATATCTCACATAGGCAAAGCTACAAAAACTAGACTAGTGGTGGGCAAAGTGGGCTCAATCCACTTTGCATTATAATGAGGAATGTGAAGTCCATTGGAAGCAATGACTTTGCGTTACTCCACCTCCCCAGACCACTACTCTGCCAAATTTAAGGCAAAGTGCATTGCAGGCAGTGCACGTCACCTCACTTTGTGTTGTTTTTGAGCTCTAAAGGCAAATTTTTTTAGTGATTCATGGGATTTCAGGTCACATGAGCTCTATATTGATATGCACAGCCTCAGTTCAGGTAGTATGAGTAGGAAGGAGTAGGAGACAATGTGCTCTGATAGCTGTCTGTGATAGGAATCTTGTAAAAGCTGTTGAAAAAGCATTTTTGCATTTTTTTGGGATCCAACTTTAGTTCATTGATTGTAGGAAACCCTCCTGTGCTCATAAGATCAAGTGTTTTTGTTTTTGTGTGGATTTTGAATGTTAATTTACAACATTGAGTGTGTGTGGTGAAAGACAGTGAAAGTGTGCTTTGGTGAGGGGCGTATCTGTGGTGTAGGTAGATTTAAGTTGGAGAAATAGTGATTTCTTTGTTTTTTGGTTATATTTTTGTTATATAACTGACTGCGTTAACATACAAACAGTAATATTGTCAGTAATAGTAGAAATTTTCTTGCTGTTTGTTGTGTGGATGTGGTGCAGCAGTTCATAAGTTTGGGTTGTTTACATTACAAATTTACAATACGTAACGTGGCATAGTACTGAACTTTTGCATTTGCTACACATTCCTCATTCAGCATTGTACAAAAACTGTTCTGTGTGTGAGTGTGCGTGCAGTGTTGCATGTATCAAATAATACACCTTTTACTGTGCCACAGACTAGTGTAATTGCAGGCGCAGCAGTGTGAACCTGCTATCCACTGCAGCTGCCTGATTTTGTACTGCAATCATGGTATCTGTTCTTAGTTTTGCTGCTAGTGCCGTAAAAATCAGCACTATCTGCATTCAGTGCTTCCTCACCACCCCCACGTTCAAAAGGTATTTTGTACCACATTGGATTGTTTTTGTGACCTCATCAGCACCACTGGTTACTGAAGTTGTTTTAATTCCATGACACTCTCAGAGTAGTCTCTTATCTGTTGCTGAAGCCACAGTTGTTTATTTGGCTTCACATCAGCATCCCTCCAATCAGACAGTGAACGTATCAAAATCTGAATTTGGTTATAATATTTGTGGTTGATCCCCCAAAATGCCTGCAAAGAGATGTGCAAGCAAAGCTGTTTTGCCATGGCAATGTTGGCAGTAAGATGGTCTGTAGGCATAGTAGTAATACGCAGACACAGAAGTGCATTGCTGATGTTAGGAAAGGTATTTCTCCTGCAATGGTTTTTTACAGCCGAATCAGTAGCTTCACTCATAGTTGGAGGAGATGATGTTTTCCCAGCCATTGGTGTTAGTGTTACTGGTGTTAGTAGTGGTGGAGGTAGTATTAGTATTGTTGTGTCAAGTTCTAATTCTGACCAGTGTACCGTATCCAAAAATATTGAGTGTGAAGCAGTGCAAGTGAGTGGCAGCATAGATGAAGTCATACCTCCCAGTAACATCCCAGTAACTGAACCTGAAGATTCTGATAATCGTGTCAATGACAGCATGCAATGTGATATTCTGTCCACCGTAGCACTTAACATCATGCATTTTCCATGCACTGATTCACAGTGTGCTGAAAAAATATCAGGTGATGGTGGTGTAGATGCTGAGGATGAATGTGATGATGATGATGTTGCTGTTGTTGCAACATACAGTCCACATGGTAGCATCCAAGCTGAAGATGTTGATGTGTGTGACGTTGATGAATATGATGATGATGATGATGTAATTAACCCCAGTTGGGAAGCAGAGAAAAAGATATTAAAAATGACTTTGTCTGAATCTGTTTGCAGGAATCCCCCCCTGTAAAAACTTGTGATCTACCAGTTTTAGTTGATGATGATGGCCCAGTAATCAATATGATAGGTAGTCATGGTGGTCAGTTGCTGTCCAGGTGTGCAGTGCCCAAAACATCATGTGCTCCCCCACTTCGGTGCTTAAAATAACGGAAAAATAAGCCACATCATGGACATGTTAAAAGGGTATCCTGCGATAATAGTGACGCGATAATAGTGACTACAGAATCGTGACTACAGAATAGCGACAAAAAATTAAGCGACCAGGAAATTACAATGACTCATCTCAAATGGCGACTACATTTGCAATAATAGCGACTATTAATGACTAATAGCGCTAACCTTACATCAGTCCCCTCAATAAGCAAATGTTAGTTCCATTTCCTGTTGTACATCATAACCCCCCCCCAAGTAGTATAATCAGCAAAACAACCCAATCGATATGGCAGTCGAGTTTCTCACCAGCCAAAAAGGTAAGCTACTGGCGCTGTATGGGGGCTACCTTTATTGCCGAGATAAGGAAAAGTCAGATAAAGTTTATTAAATAGGCTTTTTAGAGTCATTTGGTTTGCTCAGTATTAAACTGTCAACAAGAGTTTGATGAAATGTTTAGAACTTAACTGCTGCATTTAATCAGGCTTTTTAGAGTCATTCGATTATTTGTGGAAGGTTTGTTCAGTATTCGATAGGCTTTTTAGAGTCGTTCAGTTTGCTCAGTATATCAGGGACAGTGCTGGTAGTAAGCAACATGTTGATAAGCCATCAGATTCTGGGGTTTTCTCTGTGGACAAGCACTATACACCTTCTTTGGCCTAACCACCTTCTGACAAAGAGAAATATTGTGAAGGAGATCAAACGAGGCTCAACTTGTACTCTGACAGAGCCAGGATTAGTTACTCTACACTTCAGCTGGTAGTGTCAGAAGGTGACTGGGGACAATTTGATGCGCTGTTTTAACAAGCGCTGTTTTGTACTGTCGCCTTTGCTGTGGTTGCCGATGTGTAGTCGCCCAAATTAACGTCGCAATTTTAAAGTCGCTATTTTTATATAGAACCATTAAAAGCAGAGCATCACAATCCCATGTTTGGGATTTTTTTGTTCAAGATGCAAATGATGATTTAGTTGCAATCTGCCAGGTTTGCTATGTGCGTGAGAGTTGAGGTAAAAAGGGGAGCCATCTGGGCACAGGAGGACAGCATGCGCATCTTAAGAATAGGCACTTGGCACTGTGGACCCAGCACAAGCTGGCAGCTAATACCACAGTGGGGCATTCACCAGTGTCATCGGCAACCATAGCCAGCATGTTATCCCCTTCCATGA